>CM069444.1:80250876-80308048 GCA_035610835.1 Ophiura sarsii
ATACATCGTCAAATGTGAGGGGTCCTTTCAATTTTGATCGGGACCCGCAAGGCTTTCCAATTTGAAATCTGACGCGTCACTATTCGAAGTGAGAGGTCTAGGACGCGCAGACGCGTCATAATGCGACCCTTGATAGCGGTGCGAACCAATGAAATTTATTTTTAAGCCCCCCGGGTAAAAAAATCCTGTGCACGCCTATGAAGAAGGGGGGGGGGGGAATGGAAGGAAAGGCAAAGATAGGAAGAAGAAAAGAGTGACGGAAAAGTGAAAGGAAAGAAATAGAAAGGGAGAAGAAGAAGAAGAAGATAAAAATGGAAGGAAAGGGAAAAGTAAACGAAGGTAAGGAAGGAAAGAGCCTGAAGGAAAATAATTATGTAGATAGTTGATAAGAAAGGGAAATAAGAATAAAAGAGGAGAAGTGAAAATCAAAAAGAAACTTGGAGAAGAGAAGAGATTTAATCATCGTATAAACTCTTGTTGATATGTGTGAGCGTGCATTACGGAACTGCATTGATTGATTGATTGATTGATTGATTGATTGATTGATTGATTGATTGATTGATTGATTGATTGATTGATTGATTGATTGATTGATTGATTGATTGATTGATTGATTGATTGATTGATTGATTGATTGATTGATTGATTGATTGATTGATTGATTGATTGATTGATTGATTGATTGATTGATTGATTGATTGATTGATTGATTGATTGATTGATTGATTGATTGATTGATTGATTGATTGATTGATTGATTGATTGATTGATTGATTGATCGATCGATCGATCAATCCACCGCGTAATTTTTGTTATTGTGGAACTTTGTCACGCAGCAACAGAGCGTACTCCTGTACGCACATTAGCGCACTAAACAATTTGTTATATAGCCGCGCGATCGGACCCAACAGGGCTAATTACAAGTTTATTGAAATGAGGCATAATAAATGAAGACGGTTGGGGCATGGGGTGCGTCAGCTGTTTCTGTTAATATGGGGTGTCCCAATAACAAATTACAACGTGACTTTAGTTGGCTAGAACTTCCTTAGTCTTGGAAGGAACATTTCAAATGAAAAATAAATTCAAATTAGTTTGCTATATTATTTTTAAGTAAACTGCATTTAATTCGGTTCAGTCATATACGGTAAAATGAGCGATTACATAATAGTAAACATTTTGAGTGATTCAAACAAGTAATCAATCAATACTTCTGTCAAAGATAACATTCTGTATTTGTTGTTCTATTCAAACCATTAATAAAATTTGAAAGATTGAAGATTACTATATCGCCAATTTAGATATAAATAGGTTCGATCTTTATCACAATAGGAGAAAAACGATGGAATAAAAGGCAAAACTGTCGCACGATTCACGCGCATGTCCCCCCCCCCCCCAAAAAAAAGTTGTTTCCCCTCCCCCAATCCGATTTGTTCTTGCTCCCCCCCCCCCCCCCCCCCCCCCCCCCCACCCCCACCCCCACCACCACCACTCAATTTCGATGTGGTGCCGCTACTGCGACAAATTAATTTGACTTTATTTTTCCGTTAGAATTGTTTCATTCCCACACGTAATAGGACGTTATATTAATGTACTCTTTAATATTTGAGGATAAAACAAGCCTGTAAACGTGTAGGTTGATAAAAGTATGCCTTTTTTAATCCGCTGTGTAAAATGTAATTCATTTTCCGGGAAAGACTTAAAAATCTTAGCTGGGTTGTTTGTCTCCTGACTTTCATGACTTTAGTCTTAAAGGGACTTTTTTATATTTCAAGTATGCCATTTTACCACAATCATCTATGTAGGTCCTCTCATGATCTCCCATCATTCTTATCCAGTCATAATGATGGTAAAAATTATCATATGGTTGAAATCAGGCCTATCATTCATGATATAATAAAAAATTATACAATTAAATGCTGCACTAATGACATAATGATTAATGTTTTCTATTTCTATTTTATTGCACAATGAATAATAGTATTGGTTATACCAAAAAGCAAGTTGGGATTGATATTGCTTTCATTTTAATGTTTTCTTGGGCCATCCAGTTTCACTGTCTTTAAGCCCATTATGGGAATCTAAGGAATTTACTTAATTCTCATCTAATTGACTATTTGCCTCTTGCCTGGCTGGCTTGACAGGCATTTTTTTAGTATAAAAATGGCAAATTTAACCATATAATGTGCCATTTATCAAGCGCTGTAACCTTTGAACTATTAATGTGATGTATATAACTGTTTTTACATTTTTGAGATTACTTTGGTGCATTATCTGCATTTTTTTAAACCAAAAAATGATTTTGTTCCGTTGTCCGAAAAATGTTGAGCCAACAAATTGATTTTTTCCCCTCAAAAATTCAAACAATCAGCATGTTTAGTGAAATTTGATACCAAAAATAGATTCTCTGACCCCTTCCCTTTCAAAAATGTATACTGTTAGGTATTAATCGCATTCAAAAGTTACAACGCTTGATAAGTGTCATAGTCTTATGATTGTATAGGCCAGTTCAAACGTGTTTAGTTGGGGGTTGGTTGGGGGGGGGGGGGGGTGGATTTGGTGTTTACCTTAATAAGGTAATAAACAGGCACATGAAATCAACAATTTTACAATGAAATGTGTGGTTCTACACACACAAGGTTTATTAACCACATTTCATCTTTTATTACATTTATGTCTTTGAATGTTTTCACTACTTTAAAACATTAACTGTACACTAATGGACGGATGCATTTACCAATAATTAAGAAAATATAGTTTCTGAGTAAAATTGTTGTTCCTTATAAAACATACTTATTACTGTATTAATTACTATGCACAATTATAGATCATATAGTTCATTATAAAATGTTTAAAAATAGTAAATTCATATCAAAACTATTCCATTGCATTTATACATTCATCATAGTGAATGTAAGGCAGCCAATGCATTAGGGAAGTGTGCTATCTGCATGTCATGGTAATACATTTGAGGAATAAAGCACCAGACCCACAACATAGCGATTGCTGTGCTCTTCTTGGGTAAGGCAGGTTTTATCTTATTCAGTGGTGGCGCCAGCATGATAATTTGGGGAGGGCCAAAAGAGGGGACATGAATATTTGTTAGGGGGCATGAATACAAATGATGGCCGTAAAGCGCTCAATTTTTTATGCCATTTAACGCTAAAATTGTCAAATGTGGTCTTATTCTAACTCATTTGGTATGAATATGTGCGCTTGCACTCAAAATGTACCTGTTTTTTCTTCTTCAACATTTCAATTGTTTTCTAATTTGAACTATTTTTTTTTTAGGGGGGGGGGGGGTTGTTGTGGGAGGTGGGGGAATGCCCCCTGTAGCGTTGCCACTGATCTTATTAACTTCTCATAACCAGGGTTAATAAATTTAATACAAATATTTGATGGGAAAGTACAATATGCTCCATCATAAATGGTAGGAGAGGCAAATCTGAAAGCAAAACAATATATGTAACCCAACATAAGTAAATTAGGCACAATCACTAATTTGATTTAAGAGCACAATGTGGGACATGATCATAGTAATTCAAATTCATAAATATCTTATACCACAATATTACACACATTGGGGCACATTTTTGGAGAAATCTGGCATATGTGAAAAAAATGTAGGCGCCACAATGAGGAGTTTTTTACTTTCAGTTCATGCATATTCATAACAAGCTGTTGTTCACTAATACACATCAGAATTACCTTCATAAACTAAAAACACAAGACACCTTCTGTAAAATCTGTGACCTTTTCAAATGCTTCTTAATGTGCCTACTAAGCACACCGCACCTAATAACCAGCGTCGCTGCTCTGTCAAAACCTTGTATCTACAATTAATTGGCCATTCAGCATGTATAAAGTAATACTTCCTATGTATAACCTTTGGGCAGTCTGCACTAAACATGTTCAAGGGCCAAAACACATCTATTAAAACCTTGTAAGTGCTCTTGCCCCTGAACAGGTATAAAAAAGTAACATTTTCTATGCATAACCATTGCGAAGCTTTATTTCATAAATGCTGGAAAAACATCAACTCAAACAGGTGGTGAGTGGAATGTGGTTTGTCTGAACAATTGTTTGGCTAGTACTATACCTCGATCAATTTACATGATGGTGAAACAATTGTCAATTTCTTCCTAGTGTAAGATCTCAATTACAAAACATGAATGAAAAATTAATAATTTTGGTTACTGAACTTGTGACATGATCAAGCGAAATGAGTCAAATGTCAGCAGTTTTTAATTTTGATATTTTTCTATCATTTAAAAGCAGATAGAAAATGCTACAGTATGGAGTTAAATTGAACTTCTAGTTTTTAAGTTAACAATTTGCAAACTGAGAAAGCAAAGTAAAACCTACGAATTTGTCATTTTTTTCCTTTCATTATAAAATATACTACTATTTACACACATTTCACAACTACGTGTGAATATATAATCATCATCACATAAACTGAGGCCTACGCATACACACTCTATCTGTACATATCAAAGAGGACGGAGTGAACAATAATACAGGGATTCATTGATTAAAAACTTTGGTGATATTATATTACCCTACTGAGAATCATAAAATAATATTTTATGAAGAGACTCGAAAATAGTTTTGATGAAAAGAAATAAATATGTAGTGGAATGTATTTAGTTACACAGGCAGAGGCAAATTATGTAATTTATCCCATCTTCACCCACTCCAATACCTGCCAACAATGAAAAGTCAAATATTGTATGTGCGTGCAGAGTATGCACGCCAAGCAGTGTGGCACTTGGGTTCAACCTTCATGTAAGCGCTCACAAAAATAAAAATGGTAGCGCCCTCTATAACATAGCAAATATCGTTCAGCTATAGGGGGCGTTAACATATAATAATAATATAGATTTATTCCGTTATTGACCATGAAGTATTTAAAGTGAACGGCTTATCGGCAGATCGGCTTGCATAGCGTAATGGTTAGGAATTAGGTTTATAGACCAGAGGTTAGTGGTTCGAGTCCATCTGTAGCCTTGCTTTGTTAAAATAAACACTCTATTTTTTTTAAATTGAGAACAGCATCAACAGCATGTCAGCAAAGGGTGTCCTCATCTCAAAGTTCGAAATTAAAGATTTGTGAGTGCTTACATGAAGGCAAGACCGGCACTTGCCACGAGTGGTGGAGGTCCAGGGGCCTGCCTTAGGGCCCCTGATGGGGACCAGGGGCCGCTAGAAGGGCATGACACCACTTTTGAACATTTGTTATTGAATTTTTGGAAACAAGATTTTTTTAAATTTAATTTTAAAATTCCAAACAAATCAGAAATCTTGCTAGTAAGATTTTCCGCTGCTAAAAATTACTAAATAAGATTAAATCCTATTAGATGGCAGGTATGCAATATTCCAATTTTACAATATTGAGATTTGAGATCATTATCAATGTAAGTGACATCTTTATCTACCCCCTATTTGCACACATACGTGTCCCCTCTCCTCTAACACTATAAATATTCATGGCTTAACCACGAAAGAGAGAAAGGCTGTAAAACATGAAAATGAGGGCATCCATTTCACAAAATGTTCATGCACACCATGTCAGTAAAGAACTTTGCAATCGTGAAATGTTTATGCCAGCAAAATTAACACTATTGGTAATTCGCGAAAATTTCATGTTGCGAAAACTTCATGGTTTACAGTGGAATGCTGGGAAGCTTGAAAGTTTTAAGTTTGATTTCCACATTTGAATTTTTAAAAAAAATATATATACATCACAAAACAATGTGAAACCAAATAGCATATATATTTTTTTAAATATACATACAACAGAACGTGAAATTGCCTCCAAACACAGACTTATTTAGAATTATCCATTGAGGTTGCGTATTACGCACCAGGGATGTCAGTTGCGCCGCTTTTATGGCGTGAGGTTGACCTCGCATACTTTAGGCGAGGTTAACCTCAAGTGACGTGCGCCCAATGGCCCATATTGTAGGTATGCCCCCACACAGTGTACACAGGGGTGTGTATCCATAACAAATGTCCATCTCACTCCTTTGGAGGCAATTACAAATCCATGAAGTTGTACGTACAAATCTCTTCTGAGTTGACATATCAATATACACTTTTTACAGGAATTCATGTATCAAACTTTGGAAATAGCCTACTTTTGGTAACAGGTATGGACTAAGTCTTTGTCAAAATATAGTGTGTCATATGGTTGACATATAACACTTTAATCTACTCTACTGTACATTATCTATACATGGGACCTACAGCACAGTTTATCCCAAAAATTGGTGACACTATGAGCCACTTTCAAAATAATTGAAATTACTATTATTGTTACTGATGAAGAAAAGTGGACGGATTCTATCAGAAAATTTGATACAGCCATGCTCAATATCGCAATTAAAAAAATTGTTACTAAAGAGTTAAAATATCTCACATCTCAATACACAAGCCTTAAAATAAGCGGGCACCCAGGAGCTTTTTACCCAATGGTTGCCAAGTTTTGACTCCTGGTGATTTCTAATTTTTGCCCAGTAAAGTATAGGGCCAGGAGCTATTTTTGTCAAAAAAGTAAAAAGTAGCTCTTGGTCCATGCACACTTATTTAGAGGCTTGTAAATACATAATTACAGGTTTGATCTAGAACAGACCTTCATTTCTAGTCAATAGTGGAGTTCTATTCATCACTCTCCTGACTAATTTGTGGAGCTCAGTCCACTTTGTCTTGCATTTATAACATTACTTTTTCGAGAAACACAGAGCTTGATAAATAGAACTCCTGTTAAACGCTAAGGCCAAACAAAGAAGAAGGTCTGTCTCAGAAACATTGTGCAAATAAGCTAAGTGCTGTGCTTTTTTTTCTTTTTTTTCTTTTTTTAGAAAATAGGCTATGAGGTATGCGATTTTTTTTTTTTTTTTGCAATTTCTTTTTTTTTGCTTATCCAAGCTTACGGAGAACTTTTTTAAAAAAAATTTAAATCAAAAACAAAAAAAATCAAAAAATCAAAACAAAAAAAAATGAAAAAAAAGAAGAAAAAAAAGAAGTTTTTTAGCCCCCAGCGCATAGACCTACGCGCCGTAGCTCATTTCACATACCAATGCGGGCGGGCTTCTGAGACAGACCTTTGTTTGGCCTAATCGAACCTCTGGAGCTCTTTCAAAATGTAAGTTCGCTACAGTTCAGTCACATTTTCAACAGATTCATACGCCAAATTCTGTACTCCTGACTGCGGTCTAACAGGTCTTCCAGAAGGTGGCCTCTCTGATACCTTAGGAGATCTAGGCTTTCCTAATGAGCTATATGATGCAGCTTTTCCCAAAGAGCCCCTCATAGGTACTGAAGCAAGGGAGCCTTCAGCGTGTAGATTGACCCCTGGGGTAGCTGGGATGTTGAGCAGATCCCGAGATCCTATTCCACCGACTGTTTTTGGGCGTGGGCGGCCTAGGCTCTCTGTAGAAGCCATCCAATTGGTTGTTGATTTCTGGACTTCTATACCACGGGCTCCTTGATGGAGAGCTGCTTTCAGATCTTTGTCCATGCCGACAACTCCCATCTCACCAAATACCTGTATAAATAACAATACGTATATATGATGTCACCTAACGTCACAGCAGGCAAGCACAAGCTTGCCTGTCAGTATGCGCATGCATTGCCTGCCAAACAAAAAAGCTTGCCTGCTGTTATGCATGCCAGTTAGAAAGGGGGTGTTCATTATAAACCATAAACCAAACCAGTCATCTGTATACGACAGTAGTCAATGCATGTTCCCCCATGCTTGGAATGGAACCGGGTACCTTACATTGTTGATCAACAATGAGGTGACATGGTCTATATATATACCTAGCTAAGAATGTTTAGGCGATTCTCATTGGTTCTCAGAGAAATCGGCAACATTTATATCAGACAACTTAACACGGCATATACATTAATGAGCGTGACCACCTTCGCGCATTGCGTGGTAACTCAAGTTTTCTTCCATAACACCCACTTCTGCCATGCGACTACCGCGATTTTACTGCGTGCTTATAAGGCGCATTACGCAGACACATGGTGTACTCACCGCACAGGATTGGATGGAATGTTTTTGGGCTGATCGATACTAACCGGGGTAAAAGTTGACAAATGTGGGCAATTTAGGGTACAATTTTGATTAAATAAATTTCTAAAGTATGACTGTTTAAGAATGAGAATAAAGGTATTGTTTTTAGACCGTACCCGTTTTATATTGTCTGACATAAATGCGTTCGGTAGTAGTATTTTTTGCGTGAAACAACTTCGCCTGCGGCGTCGTTGTTACACTTAAAATAATACTACAGTCCGCATTTATGTTAGGCAATATAATACGGGTATGGTCTAAAAACAATACCTTTCTTCTCTAATTAACATACATGTTGTTAGGTTTGCAAAACTGGGACACAAATAAATGGAATGGTAGGGGGCAATGGTCATGTATAGGTTGGCCTAGTCGACTTTATATACCTTTTTCCTTTTCTTTGTCACTCTATGAACATGTACCGATAGAGGGCTCACTGCCCATGGACCACTCCCCATCCTCTGATTTCACCCCGGGGAAAAAAGGTCTACTTGAGTTGGATTGACCTCATTGACCTTCGTATACTTTTACACTAGCGCCATCTAAAACTTGGATGAATACGTAATGAGCAATTTGTTCGCGTGGGGTTCAAAATTGACCAATGGCAGACACGATAAATACGAAGTATATGAATATTCATATACTGTCTTCGCAGAAAGAAGAATCTTGCTCACTTTGATAAATTCATAATGTCGATTTTCTCGCACTGTGTAGCCCATTTTCTACCTCAAAAGCATGCTAATTTCACCATTATTTTACCAGGTTTCATTGGCAAATTTGAACCCATGCCTTGGTTTCTTGCTAAAAAGGGACCTTAGAAGAGCATTCAAATTACGTGCAATTAGGGCTGTCGTAGACATGGACAATGTTGACATTAAATTGCCATTGATATTAATCCCGACATGTTGAAATCAACATTGGAATGTCAATATATCAAATCAAAGGTGTATTATTCCGATCACTTTTTTGGGGCTATGGTTTTTTTTCTTCATATCCAGATATTTTGATATTAGAGGCATCCCATATTTTTCTCATTATGTCTGTACAATCTTAAGGGCCAGAAATGTTCCATTTTTATATCATAGGCTAAAATGTGGTGAATTACTGCCAAAGGTGGTTAACCACCAACCAGTCTGTGTACTACTTAATGAGCAAATGTATCGCAACCTTGTGCTTCTGAAAATAGAACCATTGGAGCTATGCAACTCAAACTTTGGAATGTGACAATTTTAAAGATGACCTTTCATGTCAAATAGAAAACATCAAGTTGAAAATCGGGCCAGCAATCGGAACATCTACCTTTAAGGCTGTCGTAGACATGGACAATGTTGACATTATATCACCATTGATATTAATCCTGACATGTTGAAATCAACACTGGAATTTCAATATATTTTAAGGCTATACTTTCTATTCGCTAAACAGATAAACGTAATCCCTATTCAAATACAAAAAACCACTAAATTTGCCGTAAAACAAGCTTGCTCATCTCATCAGACCATACTGCATTTAACAATCTCGAATCATAATATAAAAGAATTTTAAAAACAACCCATTCATTTATCCCATACAATTGAACTCCTCGACTAGATGGTACATCCCAATCCGTCGTCTCATTATAATATCTTACCTCAACGATACCACCATCAGGTAGACGCAGGAAATGCCGATGCAATTCCCGTAAGCCATCAAGATGTAATGTGTGAATTGACACATGTGTTGTTATTTCTGTTTTGCCTCCTTCCTTGGTGTCACCATCATCCTCATCATCCATGTAAGCATCCTCATCCTAGGGGTAATACAATAGGAATAATTACTAATTACTGATCTTATCTTATCTATAATTATAGGTCAATCAATCAGGGGCGTCCCCAGACCCTTTTGAATGGGGGGTGTAGTGGTCCCGATTGCGGACAAGCACCCCCAAAAAAGTAAAAGGTAGCCCCAATTTGGTGGGGGGGGGTAGGATTAAAAAAAATTGCACGGTCAAAAATTTCGCACGGTCACAAATAAGAGCAGTAAAAAAAAATTGCACGCTCACAAATAATCGCACATTAAACAAATCGCAAAAGTCAAAAAAAAGGGCAAAGTCGACAAAAAATGGCCAATCAGCGGCCACACACCTTTGCCCACGCTACTGCAAGCACCCCCCCACTGACAATTTTTTTCACATAAATTATATGGACAAAATCGCAAATGTACCGACGGAAGCTCGTTTGTGCCGATAGATTTGATGAATACGGCAGATTTTGCCGACATGTTTTATTAATGGGGGGGGGGGGGGTGTCACACACCCCTCTGGGGACGCCCTTGCAATCAATGCGTATGTGCTGTTTCAAGATAAATAAGACAAATCAATGCGCGCGCTGATGTTGGTGTGTGAATAATACAGCACGACCCCGCAGGGGGAGTGCTATTGTGAGCATATCAACATTTGCGCAAGTACATTTATTTTTCTAATTTTTTGAGAAACAAAACATACGCATATTACCAAATAGGTTGATTGTAATATGATATGGAAGGTTCATTATACTGATCCAGTGTAAGTACTCACGTGTACGTTTCAGATACGACTGTATCCTTTGTCAACACATTTGGTAGCGATTATCTTGACTCATGACGCTTTTTGCAATCTTGGAGTTGCCAGTTGATTTATCATCTGGGGATTTTTTGCCAGATGATAAGAGATCATCAAAAACGTGGGGCAATACTACCTCACTCACGTTTTTGATGATCTCTTATCATCTGGCAAAAAAACCCAGATGATAAATCACCTGGCAACTCCAAGATTGCAAAAAGCATCATGATCAGCAATTTGAGTTGCACACCCCTGCTTAACCTCTGTGTAATATGTGTTAGAGCACAGTGGTTCCCAACCTTTTTTTGGTGGTGACCCCATTCCAGAAACCAGCATCAGAGCGCGACCCCCTTACAGAACAAAGTCATTGTGTATTTACTATGATACAACATAGAATTTTGTTAAATTAGGCTAGTCCGCGACCCCACAAAAAGTGTGTCACGACCCCAGTTGGGGTTGCAACCCAGAGGTTGGGAACCACTGCTAGAGAAATGTTAGCTTTTACTTTAGTTCCTGAGAAGAGCTAAGATGCAACCCACACAACTAACTAACCTGGTCTTCTTCCTGCCAGATGTAATCATACACAGTCGTCTTTCTTCTCTCTCCTTCTTCTCCTCTCCATTGTTCAGCCTTCTTACAGATGTATGACATCTCTTGGTTGCTGATCTCCAGGTCGTATGGGACAAAGAAGTCATCCTCTGGAGCATGGAGACGATGATAGATGTCCAACATGCGGCCGTTGTTGTGGAGTCTGGGGATGAGGTATAAGACAGGGAAAAATGGATTATATCATCATGCCTGTCAATGTCATTGCATACTATACTTTTATCAGTTCCAAATTGGCGAATCCTCATTACATTAACAATGAATACAGAAGGACGCAGGTGCACATGAAGGCAACAAGCGCACTGTGTATCATATGCGTGATGCATGAGTGGGGCAAAAACTGTATGCGTGTGGCATGCGTGCGACCATAATCGAGTTCATACGCTTGGATTACTTTTATGCGCGGAGAGATGAAAACCAAACAATTCGCGCCAATTTAGAACTGATTAAACTATATTTATACACTCTTAGTAGGGTCGAACCAATCAGAAAGCAAGAAACTAAAATACGCGGAGTGCATTGAAAGTGTGTAATGCACTCCGTGTTCAATGCGCGCACCACACGCTTTGTTTTGATTTGTTGTTCAGGAATCGCGGGTTTGCCAATTTTCAATGCGGTGTTACCAAACTTGTAAACATGTCTTATTCGTTTTTATAAAGAGATCAAAATTATGGTCAAATTGTGAATTTTGATTTGTATAATGTTGTGTATGAATTAGGTCAATACATGCATATGTTTTATTTTTCTCAAAAAATTAGAAAAATCAAGGCACTTAAGCAAATGTCAATATGCTCACAATAGCACTCCCCCTACGGAGTCATGCCACTGTTCTCACATCAACATCAGCGCGTGTGCATTGATTTGTCTATTATGTTTATCGAAACAACACATATGCATTTATTGACCTATAAGTCAGCTATAGGTTTGGTTTATTTTAGAAGCTCAATTGCTCTATGACATACCAAATCCCTGCACAATACTGGGTTAGAGCAGGAATCAATTGGATAGATTATTGCTGTGTACACCGGAACCTCCAACCTGGGACTCATATTCCCAATTTGTGTAATTGGGTTATATAATATATTATTATTTATATAGGCTAGAAATAAGGCTTTCACATTTTCTTTCCAAGTTGGTAGTTTTGCAAATCAAATCTCCATTTATAGTTCAATTTTTAGGTTAAAAATATGATAAATTATGATTTTAAAAAAAATTGATGATTTCTGTATAGTTTTAGGCAAAGCAATATGAAATTGATGCATGAACATTTATGCTTGATATTAGTCCACTAATAAAAGAAAGATGCTTTTGCTCTCCTCTTACTCCAACCAGCCCGGTTCTAGTGTTGCTGTGAACATGTGTGGCAAAGGAGATTGGATCAAGACTATTCTTTTCTCATGTTCAAAGGCCGACAGCAAAATTGTTAACTTTATTCGTTGGGAGTGGCTCTTTTAACTTTATTCTTTTCTTCCATCTTTTCTTACTATCATTTCATTCTGCCAGCATGCTTATATAGGTTTTTTAGCCTGGCCTGAGCATTTTGCTTGAGCCTGGTCTTTTCAGGACCCAAGCGTGTGTCTGTACGGACCGACCGTGTAAAAAAAAAAAAAAAATTAAAAACCTACCTGAGGAAATACATGTAGAATATGACCCCAGCAAAGAACATGAGGAAGAAGTAGATAGGGACAGTCAGTAGTATCCCCATCAATCCTGTACCATGAGTCCGCTCAAAGTGAAAATATAGCTTGGCTGCATCAGCTATGGGTTCATCACCAACCTCCGCGTCATAGCGCTGTATTCAAACGAGGAAAAGATATGAGTTGATTTTAGAAATTCAAAAAGGTTCATAGTGGGTTATCATAGAACAAATCAGAATTGAGATTCAGAAAATTAATTGAAATTTAAGTAGCATATCAATTTACATTGATCAATTGATTGTGCGTAACAATGAGATATGTAACTTGAAATTATATCATATTTAGAAGCTGCATATCATAGAATATACAAGGAATAGTAAGAATATGTAATAGGTTTGTAATTTAAACTGAACATGTTTTGATATGTATGTGATTATGATAGAAAAGAGTGACGATTTTGTAATCATGAAGAATTTGTAACTGATGAAGGAATGGTGATTAATAAACTTAAAAGATAAAAAAATCATAGAACAATGTATTTTTTATCTGCACGATTTCCTCAATTTTCATTTATACTAGCATTTGATGGCCAGTCTATATAAAGATTAAAATGAAAATGAAAAAGTATATTGGGGCAATCATTTTGTTTTGACAAAATGCATCCACATTTATATTCATATGTGTGGCATAGCTATATAGTTTGGAAGTAAAAGTGAGTGAAATCCTGCAATTTGCCAACAAACAGTCAACAATCTGCTAATTGTTTACTTCAGTACACAAGTTACACAAGTAGCAGATTGTTGACTGTTTATTGGCAAAACGGTTAGATTTTGAAAATAAATTGCTTCCCCTTTTGATCTTTTCTCTATATGTTAGTGATTGGTGATAGTGATAGACTGCTTTGACAGTGAACCAGCAGCCACCAGACCTGTCTAATCAGCTGCATATCAGAATACAACATACTATATTAACACTTTCCACACGGCTACAGGTTTTACTCTATACAAAACAGATTTTTCCGAGAAACCTTTCCAAACTTTCAAGGTCTATCTCAAGGATTACTGAACCAATATTAGGCATGTTTGTACTTATTTCAATGCAATTCTCATGGTGATTCCAAATCTGATAATGAAATTCAATAATTGTGATATTTTTTAAACATTTTGTGATATTTTAGAATGTCGTCTGCAAACACTTGCCGCATGGAAAGTGTTAAGTGGGAAAACTTACCCCTAGCGGTGCATCCACTAAAGCAATCAGCACTGGATCAAGGAATGTATGAATGCCGTACACGATGATAAACTTGCAGAAGAGATCTGGAAAGCTGCCGAGGAACTTCTGGGATGCCCAGCAGCATCCGACGAGTAACGAGAGAAGGATGATATTCATGAGGGGTCCTAGGATGATCACAGCGACCTCCTCACGAGTGTGGAGCAGGGAGGACTGATAATTGAGATTGACGCTGTACGGTAGGAACTCAAATCTGAAATGAATTTGAGTGAAATGGTTTAATAATGTCCCGATGTCCATTAATCAAAACGTGTTTAAAAGTTTGGACTTTGATTGTTTCACATGCTATCAATTTGTTAGATTACACCAGATTTGTAAAGGATTGGTTATATACTCCTGATTCTCTATTTGTCATCCCAGAGATCTTGTTATCTAGTTATCCACTTTTATGGGCACACGCACGCAAATTTAGTCATACGCATATGATACACAGTGCGCTTGTTGCCTTCAGCGTGCCTGCGTCTTTCTGTATTAATTCACTACTGTAAGAAGGCTTCGTCAATTTGGAACGGATTAAACTATAGTAATTGTTGAGTTTCATTTTCTGGACATGAACCATTGAACATCTATTGCTAATTACAGACTGTCAATGACCAAGAACAAGAATGCTTAAGGAATGTATGGGTACAAATCCTGTTAAAGGGGCATTGAGAGATACGTATGGGAGTGCGCCCTCAATTATCCTGGAAATCAGTTTTTTTGCATCAAAGTAATACTTAGGCATATACTAACTACCATCTGAGACAGTTTACCAACAGTCGCCGTTTATCATATAAAATTTCATGATTTTCTTAGTTTCGATATAATCATATCGAAACTCAGGTGCTGAATTTGGAAGTTATGCATCGTTTTACTCACAGATTTTCGCGGCAAATCTCAACCCGGAAGTGCCGTTATTTGCTTATTTTGGCATGAAGGGATGTCGGAATTGTATGACATTTTGGATTTGGGCTATGTTGATGATTGTCTTTACGTTATTTGCTCATTTAGTATCTCAATGTCCCTTTAACAAATACTATTGGTCAGATCATTACTATAGTTTGATCAGTTCCAAATCGGTGAAGCCTCCTTATAGCAGCAAATTAATACAGAAAGACGCAGATGCACATGAAGGCATCAAGCGCACTGTGCGTGCAGCAAAAACCGTGTGTGTGTGGCCATAATTGCGTGTGTGCGCTTGGATTACTTTTGAGCGCGGAGAGATAAAAACTGAATATTTCTCTCCAATTTGGAACTGATTAAACTATAACATGTTACATTTCCCACCTCCTTTTCTCTAAATAATTAGTATAATAAAAATGCACACAACAACAAAAGCTGATCTAGCAACAAACCCTGATTGTGCAACAACAACAAAATATCTATAGTTTAATCAGTTCCAAATTGGCAAGAAATATTCAGTTTTTTTCCTCCGCACGCAAAAGTAATCCAAGCATACACGCGCAATTATAGCCACACGCACGCGGTTTTGGCAGCATGTACGCGTTGGGCATATGATGCACAGCACGCTTGTTGCCTTCAGCGCGCCCCGGTCTGTTGCCTTCAGCCTGCCCCGGTCCTTCTGTATTCATTCGCTGCTGTAAGATAAGGCTTCGCCAATTTGGAACTGATCACCCTATAATGATGGATCGGGCTTTTCCAGGCACAATACTCACTTGCTGATGGGTATGTTGATGATATTTAGGAATATCCACTGTCCGATATAATGCAAGTACACACGTATGAAGAATATCAGAAAGAGCAGAATAAGTAGTGTCCAGAATTCCCTGGATCTCCACTGGGCTAGTCCAAGCTCGGAGAACAGCTGACGGGTCACATATTGAACTTTCTCTTGACCTTGGCGATGGATGTGACCTTTGTTAGAAAATGGTTTCCTGTTGAAATGAAAAAACAATATCAAAAATGTGGTCTAAACAGAGTCTAGAAGTAGACCTTTTACCCACCTATTTAAGCTTTTAAATCAAAGTTTCCACTTTCCTACTGTTAACATCATTTGGGCTGCCCCTTGCACGATTATTTGAGAGTAGGTGCCCTTTCCTACTTGTGAAAGATTGGTGGCTCTGAAAAGAGCTCTATACGTAGGTGGCCACTGGCCTACTATAAATTTGGCTCTAATAGAACCTATTCCAAGAAGGACTGCCCATTGACCAATGGAAATAATGTAGAGAATGCCCTTGTTCTTGGTAATGGTAGATTTTTTTTAAATGGTTTCAAAACTTTTGGGACACCCTGTACAAATTCTAAAGCTTGTTATGCTGTTATACAGAAAATGTGACTGCAACCAATCATAGATAATCTACACAGGGATGGTTAAGTCCCGGATTATCTCTATTGAAAAGCTGTGTGGAGCTGATCTATGTCTGTTTCGAAAACACCTGTATGACTAGCATTTTTGAAACAGAACAGGTATTGATAGTCTATTGCAGCAACTACAGTATCTAATACTAGCTAACGGGATACATAAAATTAGTTTGATAAAAAACCAACGGTGAAAGTTAAGATACTTCTAATATTTGAAACATAACAATTTAATACACGCATTCACCGATGCGATAGATGTAAAGCTATTTTTGAAGTTTATAGATACTTATTTCACCCAGTTTTCTATTACATGTAAACTCGAACACGATGGACAATAGCACTTCTTTTGAAATCGATTCCTAGCGATTTCATGCATCTGGGAACGAGAGTGGTGTATTATTTATGGATGTTAAGAAGTTATTTCATGACAGGGCGAAAGGCTACATCGACTTTTGTGTTGAGCGACCTTGGTCCAAAACACACATGGCTTCAAACAAAAACACCCACTTAACCATCCCTGTGTCGATTATCTATGAACCGATATGGACTATACATACTGTACAGCAAAGGAGTGTGTATCCAGTTCCTCCAGATAAGTGAGCTTCTTGCGTTTTCTCTTCTGTGACAGTAGGGCAGTCTTGGGTAGCATTGTGTACAGACGACGCATATAATCTGTTGCTGGTGGGTTGATGTGTTGCTGTTAGGTGATAGGATAAATAGGTTATACTCTCATCACAAAGAAGAAGGTTTGTCTCAGAAGCCCGCCCGCATTGGTATGTGAAATGAGCTACGGCGTGTAGGTCTATGCGCTGAGGCCTAAACTTTTTTTCTTTTTCTTTTTTGGTGTGGATTTTTAAAAAAAAATTATGGTTATAAAAAGTTCTCTGAAGCTTGGATTACCAACAAAACAAAACAAAACAAAAATCGCATACCTCATAGCCTATTTTCTATTTTTTTTTTTTTTTTTTAAATCGCACAGCACCTGGCTTATTTGCAAAATGTTTCTGAGACAGACCTTCTTCTTTGTTTGGCCTTATCTGTGTAATTAAGATCATGCGCAACAATCTGCAATACTTTGAACACATTGTTAGACGAGAAGGTGACAACCTAGAAAAGGTGATAACTCAAGGAGCTCTGGAAGGAATTCGTAAATGTTGCAGACCAAAATGGATTGATGTCGTTACGGAAACAACAGGTATATCTCTTATCTCTGCACATCACATGTCACAAAATAGACAACGATGGCGCTCCATCGTCAATAGGGTCACAAAGAATCAGCCACGATTCATAGAACAAAGACGACGACTTACATCATAATAATGAAGCGTTTTATAAATAAGACCAGTAAATATTTTGATGTTGTTTGGATATAAATATTTTGCATGGGTATTGTTAGTTTTGATATAACTCTCTTTGTCGTACATTATTTGATAATCATTTGATTGATTACATTTTGTCAAGTTTTAACTAGAGCCATGTCAATGTTTAAGGTGTATGTTCCGATCCCTTTGTCGGGGCTATGATTTTTTTTTTCACGTCAAGATATTTTGATATCAGAAGAATCCCCATATTTTTCTCAATATGTCTGTAAATTCTTGGGGGCAAGAAATGTTCCATTAAGAAATTATAGGCTATCAGGGGGTGAATTACTGCCAAAGGGGGTTAACCACCAGTCAGTTTGTGTACTACTCAATGGGCACATTTTTTGCAACCTTGTGTTTCTAAAATAAGAACCATTGGATGTGATAAAAATGTTCTTTTGACGAATCCAATAAATCGTACTTACTAGTTACGTTTCGACTCCTTACTGAGCTGGAGTCTTCATCTGACTGGCAACCTTCTGATTTGTCCTATTGGTTTTATAGGCACGATTCTCGCCGATAGAGGGCGGAGTTTCAATCAGTTGGTCGTAATTTACGACCAACTGATTGAAACTCCGCCCTCTATCGGCGAGAATCGTGCCTATAAAACCAATAGGACAAATCAGAAGGTTGCCAGTCAGATGAAGACTCCAGCTCAGTAAGGAGTCGAAACGTAACTAGTAAGTACGATTTATTGGATTCGTCAAAAGAACATTTTTATCACATATTTATGAACAATCCTGATGAATCTATATCAAGTTAAAAGAACCATTGGAGTTATGCAACTCAAACTATGGAATGCGACAATTTTAAGAATGACCTTTCATGGAAAATAGAAAACATCAAGTTGAAAATTGGGCCAGCAATCAGAACATCAACCTTTAATGGCAGATGAGAGAAGAACCTGACAGCACAGCAGCACCATCATTTACTATCAAATCAGTCAAACTAGTTTATACTTATTTGTAATTTAAAAACTAAATTAAATGATATTGATATATTATTTCACAAATAAAATGTGGAGATTGCAGATTCTAAGGTTAATGTAAAACCTGATTACAACCCTGAGCACTTATCAAACTGCATGATACATTTCACGAACATAAATTATGCTAATGAGCTAATTCATGAAGGGCGCCGCTCATTAAATGACGTCACTCGCGTCATCGGGGTTTTCCGATGTCAGCGGAAAATTCCAAATCGATTCACTGGTAAATTGTCTGTGTATTTTGTACGGCTTCGCAGAAGACTTTGCTAGCCAATGATTGCCCTCGTGTCATTTTTTTCTGTATTGGTGCGAATCGATAAATTGACATACTTTTTACCGGATCAAAATCGGTCAAGCCAGTCAAAAGTAACAATATTTTCAAAAATCTTTTTCGGAACGCCAAATTTGTAAGTTTTTTTTATTGAAATTCTAGATCGAGTAAAATGATGTGCTTATTTGTTGTCTGTGAGCTTTTGTGATTTTTTCCAGAATTGGAGTATTTTTTAATTGAAAATAGACAGTTGTAATTAAACATTGGTTCCAAATTCAACCGACAGCACTTGTATTTAGGCACACAGCAACAGCAATATTCAGGACCCTTTTGAGAAGAAAAAAACGATGCCCGGCTATGCAAGGGACTGTACAGGGACATGTAAGGGCGTGTAGCGGGGATGTACATGTACACAAAAATCACTCCTGTCGCGATCGAAATCTAACACACAAGTAATGGGTGAGTTTTATAAGTGCTGAGCGCATTTTTTTCCACCTACCTTATAATACAGTCCTGGTTCCCCTTTAATCGCTGAAAAGCCATCCTGACGATTTCTCATATCTTCATAATCAGAATTGTCAGAGTCATCCGAGTCTAAACGAGACTTTGCAGATTTTTCCAACAAACGTCGTGAGTTGAAGACAGTCGGTGGGGGCTGTGTACCGCCACCTCGTTTTTTATCTGCACCTCTGAAGCGCACCTTTGATGCATCGCCCTCTATTGGCTCCTAGGGGGAAAAGAATTGGTAGAGTCAATTAATAAATGCACCCTTAATCAATCAATGCTCTACAAGGCATGGATGTGACTATGCAAGTATTAATCTTTAGGATAACCCCTATTGGAATCATGGCCTGTGGCTATAATAATAATAATAATAAAACGGTGCTTCTAAAGCGCCTCCCACCAAAGTCTCAAAGCGCTTAACAGATAACATAACAACACTGAAATTACATTACAATATAAGAATAATACAATATGTGGATGAACATGCAAAAACATTGTAAACAGGGTAATCAATCATCAAAAGCAATTGTGAATAAGTGTGTCTTAAGAGACGATTTGAAATGGCTAAGAGTTTTACAGTTCTTGATGTGAAGCGGAAGTTGAATCCAAAGTTCAGCTGAAGCATAACGAAATGAACGATGACCATAGGTTAAAGTTGACACAGAGGCAATGATAAGTTGTTGTTTTGAAGCCGATCGTAAATTTCGAGATGGTTCGTATTCCTGTATGAGTTCTATAATGAGAGATAACTTCTGTGTGTATTAAAAGTCATGTGCAACATATTTTTACACCATAACCTTGGAGACAATTTTTAAAAAAAGTTGATTTTATAAAAAAAAAATAGAAACATTTTAATTTTTTTTTGAAATGTTGAAATTCACCTATATTTTCACTAACAATTTTAGAAGAATAAATGCCAGACTGACCGACCATAACAGGGCCGTTTGCCCGCAAAATGCTGACCGACCATACCTATAAGAGGTCCGTTTGCCCGTAAAATGCTGACCGACCATACCTATAAGAGGTCCGTTTGCCCGTAAAATGCTGACCGACCATACCTATAAGAGGTCCGTTTGCCCGTAAAATGCTGACCGACCATACCTATAAGAGGTCCGTTTGCCCGTAAAATGCTGACCGACAATACCTATAAGAGGTCCGTTTGCCCGTAGAACTTTTTCTCGCCACCTTATCAACATTCTTCTATGATCAGGACATATGCCTTTACTTTATCCCGAATTGAATACACAAATAATAGGTATGACATAGGGCATAATCTTTTCATCTATATCAGTGTGCAGTCATATCAGAGTGATCAACACGCACGCCATCAGTGGCGTAGCCAGAGAGGGCGATAGCCCCCAATATTTGAGTCTTGTTGATTGTCAACCCCCTCTCAAGTTTGTGACATGGCGGCAATTCTAAAAAGTTGACAGCCTGGTAAAGTCCTTGTCGGGTCACTTTTATTTTTGCCCCCCACCCCCCATATCAAAAACCTAGCTACGCCATTAGGCATCGATGTATAAAGTACTAGGATTTGTTTTGGTTGAGTGAATACACAAATCAGTGCATTAGAATCAACAGAGAAATCCTACGCTACATCAAAAAGAAGGTTGTCAAATTAGTTGAAACAACTTTTATCAGTATGCTTTAACCCTAACAAGTAAAGCTATGTTTTTTGTGCGTATCGGGGGAGGGGGAAAAAGTACTATTTATTTGACCCGAAAAATCACCCAGCACCCCCAAGATTCGATCGCGGGACAATCCGCACCCCAGTCTGTCCCTCTACCAACTGAGCTAAGCTGCCAGCGCATATGCGGGCTAAAACTTCCTGCCCACATATGCCTGCGGTAGTTGACGTCATCGAGGCAGCAGCATGCGCGTGGAGATAGTTTCTGGCAGTGAGATTTAGTGAGATTCAGTTGGGTTAGGGTTAATTGACATGAAAAATTGACATTTATTAACCCTAACCAGTAAAGCTATGTTTTTTGTGCATATCAGGGGAGGGAGAAAAAGTACTATTTTTTTTACCCGAAAAATCACCCAGCACCCCCGAGATTCGATCGCGGGACCATCCGCACCCCAGTCTATCCCTCTACCAACTGAGCTAAGCTGCCAGCGCATATGCGGGCTAAAACTTCCTGCCCACATATGCCTGCGGTAGGTGACGTCATCGAGGCAATGCAGCAGCACGCGCGTGGAGATAGTTCCTGGCAGTGAGATTTAGTGAGATTCTGTTGGGTTAGGGTTAAGACATTATATACATCCATACCTTTGTTACAGAGTCATGGTCACTCCTCACACTCTTCCGGCTGCCCATAGAGTCACCACTAATAGTAGATGGAGTCTTCCCAAAGCTGCCAGAATCAGAGCTAGCCAGCTTGCCATTGGGCTCTCCTTGGGAGCTACCTGTACTTAGGCTATGCTGGGATGAGGAGATATTGCCTTGGCTACCACCTATTTGACAATTAAAAAATACAAATAATGCTTTTAAGGCAACCATATCTAAATGAAGTTTAATTAAGGCAAATATCATTTTTGTATCAACAAATTCCCTGATGTTTCTTTTTAAAGACATTTCTATAGACGATGTTACATGTAACGTCACAGCAGCCACACAAACAAAAGTTTGCCTTCTGATGTGCACATGAATTGCTTACCAAATAAAAGCTTGCCTGCCGGTGTGCGCTCGCATTCAAAGGAAGTGTCCATTCTTAACCATACACTTGATCTTTTGGAAATGCGCTCTATAAGCACCGGTAAATAATAATAATAATAATAATAACCAAACCAGTCATCCATAAGCATAACAACAGCCAGTAGTCAATACAATAATCAATGCATGTTCACCCATGCATGGAATGGAACCGGGCACTTAACATTGTTGATCAACAAGAGGTGACATGGTCTTGTGTACAATGATATGTGATGCAGCACATCAAAAGGGAGGACTTTGTAGGTGAAGTCAATTTTGAATTTATCATGTGTGCTCTCAGAGCATTTTCTAAGCTTTAAAATGACACCAAATGTATTAAAATTGTACAAAGGCATTCAGATTTTACAAGTAAATATGACTCCTAACTTTTTATTCTTTTTTATATTTTATTTCTGTTTGTTTTCATGTATATCTTGAAAAATAGAGCCGCAAAGTCCCCCCTTTTGATGTGCTGCATCACATATGTGATGCAATCTGTGAATACCCGTTGGATGTCGCAAAATGTGAACTATGGATAATGGGTAAAATCAAAATAATAACAAAATAAAAAATAAAAACACATTTTCTTTTTTTTAAGATTTTTTTAAAGAAAATTAGTTTTCAATACTTTGTGTCATCATCTTTCATGAAATTTCACCTTCAATAACTTACTTAAGTCACTTTTATTATTAAGCTTATAATGTTATTATATTTAATTATGTATCTTTTTTGGCCTGTTTTCATGAATTCTTGTTTTGTAGCTTTTGATGACATCACAATCATCATTCACTCATAACTTTTTTTGTAGTGATTGTAGAAAAATGATCGAAACAGTTCTGTAATCAGCACGGTTTAGCTTTCTTATGATATAAATATCTCCAATATGAAAAATGCCACCATGTGGCGGGTTTTCACAGAACGCATCACATATGTTTACATTCACAGAAGCCTTGGCTATTGCACAAAAGGTTCATTCAATTGGTTCAAACAGCGGTCAATGGGAAGCCACTGTACGGAGTTATAATAAAATTGATGAATACTTACCAAGCTACAGTAACACATTAAGTGTCATACAATGCATCAAAAGATTAAAATTGAATTCAAAAGCTAATACGACAATAACATCTTTATTCCAATGAAATAAAATAGACCTGGTTTTGTGATTAGTGCTGTTATCGATTTTCGGAAATGTCACATTGTTGCGATATTGTTCATACTTGCGACGTATTGATATGTACTTTTGTATGTCGACAAGAAATGATAACATCTCAATTGGGTTTTACAGGCATTAATACACCAAGTTTTCCGATCACACTTTCACCATTCACTTACAAAGTTACAATACAATGGATATTGACGTGTGCATGGCCGTACCGTATGTGTCAATCCCGGTGAAAGCCTAACAAGAACCAATAATAACACCGTTCTTGTTTATGTTAAAAAATAAAACAAACGCCGCTTGTATTTTGCATGGCTATTCCATTCACAAAAGAACTGTGTTATCAGAGAGTGCCATATGGGCGATCGAAGGCTTAAGATTAAGCCATGTGATCACCACTTATTAGCATGACAATCCGATGACGTCATTCCAAACCATATTTTATGAATAAATAACTTTTCCTTTTTCATTTAAATGGTGGGGAAGATTGGTTGACAGGGATATTTCCGTGATCCAGATTCAGAACAGATCAGGCTTTATCGGACGATTTTGATCAGTACCGATCTGCAGAATCTATGAAACTTTATCTAGTAATTGATTGACATTATAATTATATACAAAATTATGGATATGTCCGAGGTTTTTTCTGACAACATATCTAGACAACAACAAAATTATCTATAACAGCACTAGTTGTGATATGAATTGAAGCAATCTGGGCAATCTGGGTTGATCCCATTCTGGGTAATTCACAAACCTTAATCTGCTAATCCTAATAACCTTCTTTGCACCCTAATACTAACCTGTTGACCCCAACTCAGACTGTGATCCCATAATTGGTGCATCACCATCTATGGCTTCCTCTGCATCCTTGGTGCATTCTGGGTAATTCACAAACCTTAATCTGCTAATCCTAATATCCTTCTTTGCACCCTAATACTCACCTGTTGATCCCAACTCAGACTGTGATCCCATGATTGGTGCATCACCATCTATGGCTTCCTCTGCACCCTTGGTGCGGTCTGGGTAATTCACAAACCTTAATCTGCTAATCCTAATAACCTACTTTGCACCCTAATACTAACCTGTTGATCCCAATTCAGACTGTGATCCCATGATTGGTGCATCACCATCTATGGCTTCCTCTGCACCCTTGGTGCATTCTGGGTAATTCACAAACCTTAATCTGCTAATCCTAATAACCCTTCTTTGCACCCTAATACTCACCTGTTGACCCCAACTCAGACTGTGATCCCATGATTGGTGCATCACCATCTATGGCTTCCTCTGCACCCTTGGTGCGGTCTGGGTAATTCACAAACCTTAATCTGCTAATCCTAATATCCTTCTTTGCACCCTAATACTCACCTGTTGATCCCAACTCAGACTGTGATCCCATGATTGGTGCATCACCATCTATGGCTTCCTCTGCACCCTTGGTGCGGTCTGGGTAATTCACAAACCTTAATCTGCTAATCCTAATAACCTACTTTGCACCCTAATACTAACCTGTTGATCCCAATTCAGACTGTGATCCCATGATTGGTGCATCACCATCTATGGCTTCCTCTGCACCCTTGGTGCATTCTGGGTAATTCACAAACCTTAATCTGCTAATCCTAATAACCCTTCTTTGCACCCTAATACTCACCTGTTGACCCCAACTCAGACTGTGATCCCATGATTGGTGCATCACCATCTATGGCTTCCTCTGCACCCTTGGTGCGGTCTGGGTAATTCACAAACCTTAATCTGCTAATCCTAATAACCTTCTTTGCACCCTAATACTCACCTGTTGATCCCAATTCAGACTGTGATCCCATGATTGGTGCATCACCATCTATGGCTTCCTCTGCACCCTTGGTGCGGTCTGGGTAATTCACAAACCTTAATCTGCTAATCCTAATAACCTACTTTGCACCCTAATACTAACCTGTTGATCCCAATTCAGACTGTGATCCCATGATTGGTGCATCACCATCTATGGCTTCCTCTGCACCCTTGGTGCATTCTGGGTAATTCACAAACCTTAATCTGCTAATCCTAATAACCCTTCTTTGCACCCTAATACTCACCTGTTGACCCCAACTCAGACTGTGATCCCATGATTGGTGCATCACCATCTATGGCTTCCTCTGCACCCTTGGTGCGGTCTGGGTAATTCACAAACCTTAATCTGCTAATCCTAATATCCTTCTTTGCACCCTAATACTCACCTGTTGACCCCAACTCAGACTGTGATCCCATGATTGGTGGATCACCATCTATGGCTTCCTCTGCATCCTTGGTGCATTCTGGGTAATTCACAAACCTTAATCTGCTAATCCTAATAACCTTCTTTGCACCCTAATACTCACCTGTTGATCCCAATTCAGACTGTGATCCCATGATTAGTGCATCACCATCTATGGCTTCCTCTGCACCCTTGGTGCATTCTGGGTAATTCACAAACCTTAATCTGCTAATCCTAATATCCTTCTTTGCACCCTAATACTCACCTGTTGACCCCAATTCAGACTGTGATCCCATGATTGGTGCATCACCATCTATGGCTTCCTCTGCATCCTTGGTGCGGTCTGGGTAATTCCCAAACCTTAATCTGCTAATCCTAATAACCCTTCTTTGCACCCTAATACTCACCTGTTGATCCCAACTCAGACTGTGATCCCATGATTGGTGCATCACCATCTATGGCTTCCTCTGCATCCTTGGTGCATTCTGGGTAATTCACAAACCTTAATCTGCTAATCCTAATAACCCTTCTTTGCACCCTAATACTCACCTGTTGATCCCAATTCAGACTGTGATCCCATGATTGGTGCATCACCATCTATGGCTTCCTCTGCACCCTTGGTGCATTCTGGGTAATTCACAAACCTTAATCTGCTAATCCTAATAACCTACTTTGCACCCTAATACTAACCTGTTGATCCCAATTCAGACTGTGATCCCATGATTGGTGCATCACCATCTATGGCTTCCTCTGCACCCTTGGTGCATTCTGGGTAATTCCCAAACCTTAATCTGCTAATCCTAATAACCCTTCTTTGCACCCTAATACTCACCTGTTGACCCCAACTCAGACTGTGATCCCATGATTGGTGCATCACCATCTATGGCTTCCTCTGCATCCTTGGTGCATTCTGGGTAATTCACAAACCTTAATCTGCTAATCCTAATAACCTTCTTTGCACCCTAATACTAACCTGTTGACCCCAATTCAGACTGTGATCCCATGATTGGTGCATCACCATCTATGGCATCCTCTGCACCCTTGGTGCATTCTGGGTAATTCACAAACCTTAATCTGCTAATCCTAATAACCTACTTTGCACCCTAATACTCACCTGTTGACCCCAACTCAGACTGTGATCCCATGATTGGTGCATCACCATCTATGGCTTCCTCTGCATCCTTGGTGCATTCTGGGTAATTCACAAACCTTAATCTGCTAATCCTAATAACCTTCTTTGCACCCTAATACTAACCTGTTGACCCCAATTCAGACTGTGATCCCATGATTGGTGCATCACCATCTATGGCTTCCTCTGCATCCTTGGTGCATTCTGGGTAATTCACAAACCTTAATCTGCTAATCCTAATAACCTACTTTGCACCCTAATACTCACCTGTTGACCCCAACTCAGACTGTGATCCCATGATTGGTACATCGCCATCTATGGCATCCTCTGCACCATTGGTGCATTCTGGGTAATTCACAAACCTTAATCTGCTAATCCTAATAACCCTTCTTTGCACCCTAATACTCACCTGTTGACCCCAACTCAGACTGTGATCCCATGATTGGTGCATCACCATCTATGGCTTCCTCTGCACCATTGGTGCATTCTGGGTAATTCCCAAACCTTAATCTGCTAATCCTAATAACCTTCTTTGCACCCTAATACTCACCTGTTGATCCCAATTCAGACTGTGATCCCATGATTGGTGCATCACCATCTATGGCTTCCTCTGCATCCTTGGTGCATTCTGGGTAATTCCCAAACCTTAATCTGCTAATCCTAATAACCTTCTTTGCACCCTAATACTAACCTGTTGACCCCAATTCAGACTGTGATCCCATGATTGGTGCATCACCATCTATGGCTTCCTCTGCACCCTTGGTGCATTCTGGGTAATTCCCAAACCTTAATCTGCTAATCCTAATAACCCTTCTTTGCACCCTAATACTCACCTGTTGACCCCAACTCAGACTGTGATCCCTTGATTGGTGCATCACCATCTATGGCATCCTCTGCATCCTTGGTGCATTCTGGGTAATTCACAAACCTTAATCTGCTAATCCTAATAACCTTCTTTGCACCCTAATACTCACCTGTTGATCCCAACTCAGACTGTGATCCCATGATTGGTGCATCACCATCTATGGCTTCCTCTGCACCCTTGGTGCATTCTGGGTAATTCCCAAACCTTAATCTGCTAATCCTAATAACCTTCTTTGCACCCTAATACTCACCTGTTGATCCCAACTCAGACTGTGATCCCATAATTGGTGCATCACCATCTATGGCTTCCTCTGCACCCCCTTGGTGCATTCTGGGTAATTCACAAACCTTAATCTGCTTATCCTAATAACCTACTTTGCACCCTAATACTAACCTGTTAATCCCAACTCAGACTGTGATCCCATGATTGGTGCATCACCATCTATGGCTTCCTCTGCACCCCCTTGGTGCATTCTGGGTAATTCACAAACCTTAATCTGCTAATCCTAATAACCTACTTTGCACCCTAATACTAACCTGTTGATCCCAATTCAGACTGTGATCCCATGATTGGTGGATCACCATCTATGGCTTCCTCTGCACCCCCTTGGTGCATTCTGGGTAATTCACAAACCTTAATCTGCTAATCCTAATAACCTACTTTGCACCCTAATACTAACCTGTTGACCCCAATTTAGACTGTGATCCCATGATTGGTGCATCACCATCTATGGCTTCCTCAGCACCATTGGTGCATTCTGGATAATTCACAAACCTTAATCTGCTAATCCTAATAACCTTCTTTGCACCCTAATACTCACCTGTTGATCCCAATTCAGACTGTGATCCCATGATTGGTGCATCACCATCTATGGCTTCCTCTGCACCATTGGTGCATTCTGGGTAATTCACAAACCTTAATCTGCTAATCCTAATAACCTTCTTTGCACCCTAATACTAACCTGTTGATCCCAATTCAGACTGTGATCCCATGATTAGTGCATCACCATCTATGGCTTCCTCTGCACCCTTGGTGCGGTCTGGGTAATTCACAAACCTTAATCTGCTAATCCTAATAACCTTCTTTGCACCCTAATACTAACCTGTTGATCCCAATTCAGACTGTGATCCCATGATTAGTGCATCACCATCTATGGCTTCCTCTGCACCCTTGGTGCGGTCTGGGTAATTCACAAACCTTAATCTGCTAATCCTAATAACCTTCTTTGCACCCTAATACTCACCTGTTGACCCCAATTCAGACTGTGATCCCATGATTAGTGCATCACCATCTATGGCTTCCTCTGCACCCTTGGTGCGGTCTGGGTAATTCACAAACCTTAATCTGCTAATCCTAATAACCCTTCTTTGCACCCTAATACTCACCTGTTGACCCCAATTCAGACTGTGATCCCATGATTGGTGCATCACCATCTATGGCTTCCTCTGCACCCCCTTGGTGCATTCTGGGTAATTCACAAACCTTAATCTGCTAATCCTAATAACCTACTTTGCACCCTAATACTAACCTGTTGATCCCAATTCAGACTGTGATCCCATGATTGGTGCATCACCATCTATGGCTTCCTCTGCATCCTTGGTGCATTCTGGGTAATTCACAAACCTTAATCTGCTAATCCTAATATCCTTCTTTGCACCCTAATACTAACCTGTTGATCCCAATTCAGACTGTGATCCCATGATTGGTGCATCACCATCTATGGCTTCCTCTGCACCCCCTTGGTGCATTCTGGGTAATTCCCAAACCTTAATCTGCTAATCCTAATATCCTTCTTTGCACCCTAATACTCACCTGTTGACCCCAACTCAGACTGTGATCCCATGATTGGTGCATCACCATCTATGGCTTCCTCTGCATCCTTGGTGCATTCTGGGTAATTCCCAAACCTTAATCTGCTAATCCTAATAACCTTCTTTGCACCCTAATACTCACCTGTTGATCCCAACTCAGACTGTGATCCCATGATTGGTGCATCACCATCTATGGCTTCCTCTGCATCCTTGGTGCGGTCTGGGTAATTCACAAACCTTAATCTGCTAATCCTAATATCCTTCTTTGCACCCTAATACTAACCTGTTGATCCCAACTCAGACTGTGATCCCTTGATTGGTGCATCACCATCTATGGCTTCCTCTGCATCCTTGGTGCGGTCTGGGTAATTCCCAAACCTTAATCTGCTAATCCTAATAACCCTTCTTTGCACCCTAATACTAACCTGTTGATCCCAATTCAGACTGTGATCCCATGATTAGTGCATCACCATCTATGGCTTCCTCTGCACCCTTGGTGCGGTCTGGGTAATTCACAAACCTTAATCTGCTAATCCTAACCCAGCTAACACACAACGTTCTAAGAACGTTTTTGAACGTTCTAAGAACGTTGTGAACGTCCTAAGAACGTTTAAGAACGTTCTTAGAACGTTGTGTGTTAGCTGGGAATATCCTTCTTTGCACCCTAATACTAACCTGTTGACCCCAATTCAGACTGTGATCCCATGATTGGTGCATCACCATCTATGGCTTCCTCTGCACCCCCTTGGTGCATTCTGGGTAATTCACAAACCTTAATCTGCTAATCCTAATATCCTTCTTTGCACCCTAATACTCACCTGTTGATCCCAACTCAGACTGTGATCCCATGATTGGTGCATCACCATCTATGGCTTCCTCTGCACCCTTGGTGCATTCTGGATAATTCCCAAACCTTAATCTGCTAATCCTAATAACCTTCTTTGCACCCTAATACTCACCTGTTGACCCCAATTCAGACTGTGATCCCATGATTGGTGCATCACCATCTATGGCTTCCTCTGCACCCCCTTGGTGCATTCTGGGTAATTCACAAACCTTAATCTGCTAATCCTAATATCCTTCTTTGCACCCTAATACTCACCTGTTGATCCCAACTCAGACTGTGATCCCATGATTGGTGCATCACCATCTATGGCTTCCTCTGCACCCTTGGTGCATTCTGGATAATTCCCAAACCTTAATCTGCTAATCCTAATAACCTTCTTTGCACCCTAATACTCACCTGTTGACCCCAATTCAGACTGTGATCCCATGATTAGTGCATCACCATCTATGGCTTCCTCTGCACCCTTGGTGCGGTCTGGGTAATTCACAAACCTTAATCTGCTAATCCTAATAACCTTCTTTGCACCCTAATACTCACCTGTTGACCCCAATTCAGACTGTGATCCCATGATTGGTGCATCACCATCTATGGCTTCCTCTGCACCCTTGGTGCATTCTGGGTAATTCCCAAACCTTAATCTGCTAATCCTAATAACCTTCTTTGCACCCTAATACTAACCTGTTGATCCCAATTCAGACTGTGATCCCATGATTAGTGCATCACCATCTATGGCTTCCTCTGCACCCTTGGTGCGGTCTGGGTAATTCACAAACCTTAATCTGCTAATCCTAATAACCTTCTTTGCACCCTAATACTCACCTGTTGACCCCAATTCAGACTGTGATCCCATGATTAGTGCATCACCATCTATGGCTTCCTCTGCACCCTTGGTGCGGTCTGGGTAATTCACAAACCTTAATCTGCTAATCCTAATAACCTTCTTTGCACCCTAATACTCACCTGTTGACCCCAACTCAGACTGTGATCCCATGATTAGTGCATCACCATCTATGGCTTCCTCTGCACCCTTGGTGCATTCTGGGTAATTCACAAACCTTAATCTGCTAATCCTAATAACCTTCTTTGCACCCTAATACTCACCTGTTGATCCCAATTCAGACTGTGATCCCATGATTGGTGCATCACCATCTATGGCTTCCTCTGCACCCTTGGTGCGGTCTGGGTAATTCACAAACCTTAATCTGCTAATCCTAATATCCTTCTTTGCACCCTAATACTAACCTGTTGACCCCAACTCAGACTGTGATCCCATAATTGGTGCATCACCATCTATGGCTTCCTCTGCATCCTTGGTGCGGTCTGGGTAATTCACAAACCTTAATCTGCTAATCCTAATAACCTTCTTTGCACCCTAATACTAACCTGTTGATCCCAATTCAGACTGTGATCCCATGATTGGTGCATCACCATCTATGGCTTCCTCTGCATCCTTGGTGCGGTCTGGGTAATTCACAAACCTTAATCTGCTAATCCTAATATCCTTCTTTGCACCCTAATACTCACCTGTTGATCCCAATTCAGACTGTGATCCCATGATTGGTGCATCACCATCTATGGCTTCCTCTGCACCCTTGGTGCGGTCTGGGTAATTCACAAACCTTAATCTGCTAATCCTAATAACCTTCTTTGCACCCTAATACTAACCTGTTGATCCCAATTCAGACTGTGATCCCATGATTGGTGCGTCACCATCTATGGCTTCCTCAGCACCCTTGGTGCGGTCTGGGTAATTCACAAGCTGAGATGTAAACTGTAACTCTACCTCGTACTCTTTCTGTCCCACCAGGTACCTGTATATAGGGAAGAATTGTATTAATAAGATTAACCTGGGTAAGAGAATATGCTACAGAACAAGGCTCAAGATAACAGGTGTTTTACCGGGAGCTACTTTTAGCGCCTGGATCATGGGATTTATTGAGAACCGGGAGCTACTTTCAGTCTAGAGGGAGCTAACTTTTTATTAAATCCAGTGTGACAGCATTGTCAACTCGAAATTTGATATCTTGGGCAAGCTTCCCGATCGTCAACGGGCGCTGGTGTGGACAAAATATTAGCGCTCGGTTGTTTATTTTTCATCATTACCGGGCGCTATAGCAGAAGGACCGAGGGGTAAAAATCGCCCAGCGCCCGCTTATCTTGAGCCTTGCTACAGAAACTGATTGTGACAATTCTGGTTGTTAGTAGGTGGTTTTGTACTCGGGAGTCATTAGTGATGTCTTGAATATTCAGCAAACTCTAGTATACACCTAGTATTAAAAGGCGATAGGGGATTTTTTTTCTTTTTTTTCTTCAAAATGGGTCAGTTGGGCCTGTAGAACAAAGGTGGCTTTTTTTCGTGGACTAAGGTCTTCTTTTTTTTTTCGTTTCAAAATTATGACCAATCTACTATTCATCTAGAAATCGGGTTGGGCCACTTTCAGCATAGAATACAATATTGTTTGGTGAAATTAAATGGTTAGGGTATCATGAGGGATCAAAATGTTAAAAATAATTCCAAAGTAATTTCTGTTTCAATTTTTAATATCATGCAAATAAAGGAATTTTCTCATCAAAAACAAAAAATTTAGTTTTCAAAAACGTTTCCCATTTTCACCCCTATTCACCCCATGTCCTTATTCTCCCCCATTTTATGGTATCCAATTGAGTTTAGGCATCCAGTGACATTTCCTGTGTCTAAATCTAAAAAACTTATCAATGATTAGATAATTTATCTTTGGGGAGGTTATATAATATTTCTCAAAGCTTTAACACTTTCCACGCGGCTATTTAGTGTTACCACATACAAAATAGATTTTTTTTCAGAAATCTTTCGCAATTTTCAAAGGTCAATTCAAGGTTTTACTGCACCAGTACTAGGCATGTTTGTACTTATTCTCCAATGTATTTTTCATGGTGATTCCAAATATGGTAAATAATGTTGACATTTTTGAAACATTTTGGAATGTCGTCTGCAGACACCTGCCGCGGGGAAAGTGTTAACAATGTCTCTCAGAGAATCAATAGTTGACCTTGGCAGCCTAATGACCTCAAAATAGAGGTTACACATCCAATGATCAATATCAGAGGACCAATTGTTGACCCTTGTGGTATACCCATCACATAATGAGAGCATGTGTGGTCTAGTGGATAGCACGCAAGATTCATAATACAAAGGTTGCGAGTTCTAACCCCGCTACGGCCAACGTGTTTGTATCCTTGGGCAAGGTACTTAGTCTCAATTGCCTCGTGGACCCAGCGAGATCGGGCAGCTGATAGAGGATATTACAATATAATTGCTGATACATTGTGCGCTGATCGGCAGCAAGGTAAATGAGGCAACGTGATTGTGACGATTTCCTAATGGCAGCAAAAAAAACGTGGCTCGGAAGTGACATAGAAATTGTGGTCCTGTGCATCGGAAGATCAATATCCGAGCATGTTAAAAGGTTACAGACTCTTTCGTAAAGGGATCATCCCGGTTTGTATCTGTTCACACATCTAGCGGACCCCAAAGGAAATGAGCTAATACGAGGCTTAGGAAAAAAAAGGAAAACAAATGTGTGTTGCCCTCAGCGACCGACCCTAAAATCGTAAAAACTAGGGCTGCATTTTTTTTTTTTTTAGATTTAAATTTGATTAAAAGTGTCTAAATGTTACTATTTCTTGCTTGAAATGAATAAATAAGCCTAAATAAATGTTTTTTAGACTATTGTCACACTAGAAACATTAGTTAAATTGACATATGGGCATATACCAATTTTGTCTTGACATAAACCATATATTTTTCAGCCCCCCAAAAAAAAAATGAAAAAGAATTTTGAAGAAGAAAAAAAATAGATTTCCGACCAACCGACCCGAATTAAAAATTTTGGCACTTGAGGGCAACACAACATTTTTTTGTGGCCTTATTGTGGGTTATCCAGGTTGTAGGACCCAAATATTTAATAAAGAAATAAAGAAATAATACATACCTGGGCAGTCTAATGACTTCAAAATAGATGTTAGACATCCAATGGTCAATATCAGAGGCAAGTAGCTTCTCAAGCTGTGCGTGCCTGTCGATGCGAGGATCCATCTCTCCACGAAGCATAGGTGTCTTGTACCTGGAAAGAAGTATGGAATCATCCAATTATATCCCCATGGAAATTAATGACTTTGCAATAAAATAAGTTTAATAGTGTGACTGACAGCATAAGACATCGACGTTTTATTTGCCATAAATATCGCCATGCCTTTTACCAAAGGCATTTCAAATTATGCGTTGGGCATTTCAAATTGAGATTTCAGAAGTTTAAACAAAACCAGGTCATCAAAGTACAGCACAATGGCACATTTGGTTCAAGTAGAGGTACGAATATCTGTCACCAACAAAATTAATTCCGTAAATCAAAAACACCTTTTTAGAAAAAATTTAGACGCTGTGACTTATACCCGGAAACCCGGGTACCCGCCCGCTATTCCGGGTACCAAATTGGGTACCCGAAACCCGAAATGTAAAAAAAAAAAATGTATCGGGTACCCAGGTATGAAACTACCCGTGCATTCACAGCCCTTACTTGGCATATCTTCTTTTCTTTTATATCAATATACACATCCTCTGCTATTTTAAAAGCAAATCAATGCCGGACACCATAGCCAAGTTAGCCACCCTAATTTTATGATTCATAGGCTAATGAAAGATGATTGTGACTTTACCATCGTAATAATTTAACCAAGGAATGAGGGAACACGTTCATTATCCAGGATTATATATTTTATCTTGTAAATTAGAAGGTCTTTCACTAGACTAATTCTTGATAGCTTCTTCATCACGGCTGTTTGATCCCACATAATTTGTCCGTTTTATTCTGAGAACACCATAACTTGCTGGCCCGGTTCTGGTTTTAACTGATTCAAGTACCTGAATATACTGGCCATCTTTTGTAGAAATTTCAGAACATTTGTTGGTACCAGTTCTGAGATATATAGCTTTGAATATTATTATTTACTATAATAGCGCCCTCATCGGCCACATTTCCCATAGAGTTACATGTAAAATGTGTGTCAAGTAGAAAATGCTGATAATTTAAAAAGGGCTCGAACAATTTTCTTGAAATTTTCACCGTATACTCGTATTCATTAGCGCTACCTAAATCAGGTCAAACCATATATGGGCCTCTATGTAATCTTTTTTTATCCCATAATTTTAATTATAAATCGGACGGTCAAACAGCCGTGTCATAGGTAGTCCCATGAAAATGCATTTGACTTACTTTCCCTGAATAATATTGAACTGTTCATCACATATAGGAAACACTCCCCAGGATACCACCTTGTCAACGGGTAACAGAGATCCTCTTAGTAGAAACAACTCGAACATGACCATCATCCCTGGACGTACGTCTGGTTTGGCCGGGCATACGGTGAATAGACTCTGGTCAACCTGTATAAGAGATAATATAGACGATGTCACCTGTAACGTCACGTTACGAAAATGCAATCACCAAAATGTGGTTGCAGCAAGGTGGTACCAGGTTGCGCAAGGTTGTCGCAAGGTTGCACAAGTATGTCGCAAGGTTGCGCAAGTTTGTCGCAAGGTTGTGGATGATTGCTACAAGGTTGCGCAACCTTCTCAGAAGAACCAAACTGGTTGCGCAAGGTTTTTTTTCTTCCAAATTTAACCTTGCGCAAGGTTGCAGAATTGATTGCGATTTTCATAAGGGTGCCGGTATGTGCATGCATACAAAGGGGTATCCACTTTAAACCATACACTCAAATCAAGCTAGTCATCTGTAACAACAGCAGTCAAGGCAACTGTCAATGCATGTTCCCCCATGCATAGAATGGAACCAGGCACTTTTAAACATTGCTGATCAACACGAGGTGACCTGGTCTATAGATAAAGAATTGTCATTTAACCTAAATCTACTTTGTCTATGTATACCTCTTTCCTCTTTTAGTTTGAATGTTTGAATGTGAGATCAGAGCATAGTTTATCAAGCGCAGCTTAGACCAATAACAAAAAGTGTTGTATTGGTGTAAAACATGCCATTGAAAATTAGGGTAGGGTCACCGGATTTGGTTTGGTTTCATTTAGTTTTCCCAACTTCCTGTATAGATGAACGATTTGAAATTTCTTTCAACAAATCCAAAATGTACTCACTATATCGACATTTCACAACCGACTTGTCTGGTTGTTTTCACAACTGACTTGTCTTGTTGCTTCTTCAGGAGTGATGTTTCTAACAATATTTTGAATTGTATATGTGACCTGCTCCCACAAAATGAGCGTTAAGTCTAGGCGAAGATGTTGCTGAATTGAGGCAGCATAGCATATTATTGATTTGCCATTTAAATTGTTGTTGGTATGGACCCATGGTCCCTTCTATCATAGGGAAATTCTAAAATAGCATTATGTTTTGTTATTTTAAAGAGTATTACCAGCCATGCCAGGCTATTTATTTTATAATCCCGCTATAATAAAAGGGCTTGGTCAATACTAACAACAAACGGCAAAAATCAATAACATGCTATCCTAGCTCAATTCAGCAACATCTTCGCAACGACTTTGCGCCGATTTTGTGGAAGCAGGTCACATATATACTATAAACTACTCAGATTTGCTGTGTATTGTATTCCTTTTTGATGAGGAGCACCAAAGATTTTTTTGATTTTTGATTTAATTTCAAAAAATTTAATTTTTTATTTTCTGCCAAAGAGAAAATCAGAGTTGGGGGGTAAGGGTCGGACGGGTTTCACCGATACAACAATTTTGTGTTCATTATTATCATGCATGTGGTTGTAATGCAATCATTAGTTGTATCTAGAGTACATACCTTAATTTCTACATTGTGGAATTTTCCATCATGCATAAGTGGTAGTGTAGCGCCACCCCATTCTTGGCCCCTAAGATGTGACCATCGTAGTGTGTGACCGCCTAGTCTGTCATATAAGGAAACCATGAGAACATAACGTCCCGCTGTGATGGGATGATACAATAGAAAAACAGATATATATTAAAGAATGGTACAAGTGTTCTAAGCTATAGCAGGGGTGCGCCACTCAGCTTGCTGATCGGAAGCCACTTTTAAATTAAAATTTGGTCAGCATAGCCTTGGTGGGAGCTATACCAATAAGGCGTGATTGTAGATGCAGACGACGGTGGACACGAACGGCCGTTAATTTTGAATTTACGTTGCTTTCAATGTAACAATGAATTTTGATTATATGACCCCATAAAATTCATCACACGTTGGAACTAAATTATTTCATCCAAATAAATCATTTTTGACATCAAGCTGTGTGTAAATCTACCGCGTGAACAGCGCCACCAATTCTTTGCTGACCAAATAATGACGTCAAACACGTCACGGACGCATTCCGGACGATTACCCTAATTTATGTAAATATGCAAAAGGGACCGTTTTTGCTACGTACATCAGTATAGGACTTTCCTATCCCAAAATTAATAGAATCCCTGGCTATAGTTTAATCAGTTCCAAATTGGCGAGGAAATACGCATTTTTATCTCTCCATGCGCAAAAGTTATCCAAACATATGCAGGCGATTTAGACCGAAGGCACGATGCACAATTTGCTTGTTGTGTACATGTGTGCCTATACCCTTCTGTATTAATTCGCTGCTGTATAAGGTGACTCGCCCCGAGGGGGGCACTCAACTTTTTTTTTTGTAGGGTTGTGCCGCACAGGGTCTCAAAAAGGGGGGCTACAGAACTGAACTGAGTGGATTTTATGACGAAAAATAGGGTCTTAACTGATTTTTTTCAAAAAAGTAGGTCTTGAGAACTGGCCTATAGTTCAATTTTGATAGCGAGAACGCAATTTTTTTATTTCTTTTCGTTTTAGAACGCAAAATTTTCGAAGAATTGGGGCTTTGGAACGCAAAATTTCGCGATTTTTGAATTTTCAATAAAATTGGGGTCTTAAGAACTGATGCAGGCTCAAAAGGGGGGTCATAAGAGCTAGCAGCAGAGGGTGAAAAAGGGGGTCTTCAGCGCGGCACATACCTATACTCTTTTCCAATGTCAGTGCCCCTCCCCCCCCCCCCCCCCCCCCGGGTGACTCGCCAATTTGGAGCTGATCAAACTATAGCTGTATTTGAACATTCTTGATCATCTCAGAAACACAAGCAAAGTACAACCCATGCAAGTATACTGATGTTAGGTTGCATGCCAGTTTTTTAATACATGCATGCTATGTATATGCACATTACCTTGATCATAATAACCATTTAGATGAGATTTTGAATTTGAAGTGGTTTATTATGTAATGTTGCTTATCATGTAAATTATGCGCTTGGATATCTAATTAACTCTTGATGGTTGATTTAATGAATACTTAAGGGAAGTGTCAACCCTATTATTTTGATGATCAACTTTTGCTTCTAAGTTTAAGAATATTGAATAAAAGTACATAAAAGTATACATTTATAGAAAGGAAATTTGATAAGGAATCCGATGGTGATATCAATGTGATACCAAATAAACTAAATTTTGAGAAATGAACCAAAAAGCGATTGTTTTACCCCAAATTTTTCAGATAGCATAACTATAAAATAAAAAATGGTAATTTGTTCTAATATACATTTTTGTAAACAAGACAATTTTGTCTAGGAGGCAATTTTTTCTTTTTCCAAAATAAGGCTTAGTTTTGGAAATATTGCTAAAAACATCGGAAAAGTGTAAAAGTCATGTTTCTTTTGCATATATTTCGCTAGAAATGGATGCATATCTCGAGTTTAAAATCCATAATCGAAAAAATAAAAATTTGCCTCCTAGCGCTAAAAGTCCTCTACACAATGGTAGTAAAAGCTTACCTGATAGTTTGATATTTTTTTAGTTATGCTGTCTGAAAAATCGTAAAATTCCTTCAAATTTGAACTTCTAAAAAACAGCGATTTAGTAAAAATATTGACATTTTCCACCATTTAAAGCTTAATGAACTCGAAATACACGAGCGTGTGACCCGAAAGGCGAGTATAATATTATGAACAATTAAAATAAACTATCAGATTCAATTTATATTGTCACAATGTGAAGAAATTGGAAGAAAACGGAAATTTAAATGATCGTAAGATTGGCCTTTGTTTACATTTTTAGACATTGTTTTTCGCGTCTACGTCGCGGATATCAAGCGGCGCGTCTAGTATTACGCACGGGAAGATTCAGCGCGCGACGCAATGATCGAACAGCTGTCGCAGCATTTGAAAAGCGCGGAACTTCGCTTAATTTCCCGCCAAATAACCATGCGCCTTTTCCTTACTCAAACTTACCAAAACAACAATTTTAAATCACCTAAAAGAACGGGAAATAATCGCTTCCGATTAGTAACTTATGATGGTAATGATAGAATACATATAAAAGTATAAAATGATAGAGAAATATGAAATTCAATTTTTGAAACAAGTGCCGGGTTGACACTGCCCTTAAATGTCACCAATTTATCTCACAGAAGAACAAGGCATTGCTGTTCCATCAAAACCTTGTATGTTTTTCCAGCTCTTCAACATCACGGCTGTTTGATCCCACAATGTGTCCGATTTATTCTGAGAACACCGTAACTTGCTGGACGCGCCAGTTCTGTTTTTAACTGATTCAAATACCTGAATACTGGCCATCTTTTTTAGAAATTTCAGAACATTTGTTGGTGCCAGTTCTGAGAAATAGAGCTTTGAATATTATTATTTACTATAATAGCGCCCTCATTGGCCACATTTCCCATAGAGTTACATGTAAAATTGTATCAAGTAGAAAATGCTGATAATTTTCACCGTATACCTTTATTCATTAGCACTACCTAAATCAGGTCAAACCATAAAAGGGCCACTATACAATCTTTTTTTATCCCATAATTTTAATTATAAAGCGGACAGTCAAACAGCCGTGACATAAATATAGTAAAACTGCCCAACAGGAAGTGTTACTATATACATGCTCAAGGTCTAGAGCACTTACAAGGTTTTAATATATGTGTTTTTTGCCCTTGAACATGTTTAGAGCAGACTTCCCAAAGGTTATACATAACAAGTATTACTTTAAACAAGCTGAAGCGCTAGATGGAAATACAAGGTTTTGACAGAACAGCAATAAATCATGCTTTTGTCTTATGATGGAAAAGGTGGGCTTCAAAACTCATCACTTTCAATGCGGCTATTAGTTTTACCATATACAAAAATCAGATTTTTCAGAAACCTTTCCCAATTTCCAAAGTCTATCTCAAGGATTACTGAACCAATACTTTGTAGTTTGTACTAGTTTGTACTTATTTCAATGCATTTCTCATGGTGATTCCAAATATGGTAATAAAATTCAATAATTTTGACATTTTGGTACCATTTTGTGAAATATGTGACGCGATCAAGAGGAATGAGTCGGATGTCGACCCTGGTCGAAAATGAGTTTTTAATACAGTTTTAAAGAAGACACCTAGAGCTTTCAGAAACTGAAAACCCCATGTCGATACGACGTTTTGTTACAAAGTTATGTCAAATTGTATACATGAATTTCCATCAAAACTTATGTAAGCCGCCATTTTGAATTGGCCATATCTCAATTTGGGATTCCCCGACATCCGACTCATTCCTCTTGATCGCGTCACATATTAGAATGTCATCTGCAGATGCTTGCCATGTGGAAAGTGTTACATGAATTCTAACCTACCTGGTAATTTATCTTTCACTCCTCTTAGACATTTGATCTTAATCTGGACAGGCTGAGGTGCCCGGTTCCAATCCACTTTCCATCTCCTGCCCTTAGACCCTCCATACTGTCCATCTGCCATCATCAGGTCACCGTACATGGTCTGCAAATGTCACAGGTCAAAGGTTATTGATTTATTGTTTGTTGCAAAAGACAACCTCAAAGACACGGCAGACTTTCACTATTGATGAAATCACTATTTATTTGAACACACTCAAAAACACACAATTCACAGACACATTTAATCCAAAAACATATCCTTCAATCTAACATATATATTTAATTTTATTTAATGTAACCAATCAGAAGGAATTTGCTGGGAAATCTTTTGATGTTTTTTTTAGTTAGAGAATACAAAATGCCAAGATTATATAAAACTTTGATAAAAAATTAACAGGAATGAAAAGTTGTAATTGTTCTATTCAAATCATGATAATCCTAGGGTGGTGTTTTAGTACGGTGTGAATTTCTATCCCGTCAAAGCTACTTTTTTGATCATATATGATGTGTTCAACCAAAACCAGACACAATTGGGCAAGATATCAAAATTGAGTTAGTAATTGATTATTAAAGTAGAGATCTTCAGCTTTACAATGGTACTTCCTTTTTTTAATCGGACTTCCCAAAGCAGAGTTCAATCATTTTCAAGTTCGTCTTTATGAAAACTTCAAACTGAGATATCATCCTTTAAAGATGTACTTACAATGTACTGACAATGTACTTACAATGTACTTTAAACACACAAATGAAGAAAAAAAATGCATTTTTGTTGTTGTTGGTTTGATTTTTTAATCTGAAACTTTCACAATAATGTTAAGAACACTCTGAAGATTAATTATTTACCAGAAACTAAAATTCCCCAAAAATCACCCCCAATTATGTTTTGGGCTATTTCTCAGTTTGGAGCTCTGCCCAATTCCGCCTGGTTTCGGTAGAACACGTCACATATTTGTTTTTATCAACCTACCTTGACCTCTCCTTTCCTGATCTCCAAGGCTCTGCGTAACTGATTCTCAGATTTTTTAAAGGTCTTGTGAAGCTGATCCTGGAGCAGACGTTCCCGCTGAATGTTTAACTCCTGTGGGAGGGATAAAAACCAAAATAGATTAACGATATATAATATATTTCAAATACTAGTACATGGGACGGATAAAAACCAAAATAGAGTAAAGATATATAATATATTTCAAATACTAGTACATGGGACGGATAAAAACCCAAAATAGAGTAACGATATATGTTAATTTCCAATACTAGTACATATAGGCAGCAGATATGCCTATGATACACAAAAATATTAGTGGTATTCATCTGAATAAAATGTCTTAGGATAAGTTGGGCCGGGGCACTGACATTGGAAAGGGTATAGGTATGTGCCGCACTGAAGACCCCCTTTTTCACCCTCTGCTGCTACTCTTATGTCCCCCTTTTGAGCCTGCATCAGTTCTTAAGACCCCAATTTTATTGAAAATTCAAAAATCACGAAATTTTGCGTTCCAAAGCCCCATTTCTTTGAAAATTTTGTGTTCTAAAACCCCAAAAAAATCGCAAATTTGCGTTCTTGCTAATCAAAATTGAACTACAGGCCAGTTCTCAAGACCTACTTTTTGAGAAAAAACCCCAGTTCCTAAGACCCTATTTTTTTGTCATAAATCCACTCAGTTCAGTTCTGTAGCCCCCTTTTTGAGATCCTGGGCGGCACACCCCTTCCCCCAAAAAAGTTGAGTGCCCCCCCCCCCCCCCACTGGAAGTTGGGCTGCCGGTAAAACAAGGTTGTTTTTATCTCATCATCTAAAAGGTGACAAGTCAATGTCTGCCATTTACCATAAAGCAGTTTAATGCATGAAGAATAACAGCTTTGTTGACTGGCATGGATTTGTGAAACTTCAACAGAAATATATTAACTGGCAATAAATGCTGCACAATTGTGAGTACTTCTGCATTCACAAAAATGTACTTTTATGTGACAAAAAAACAATAAGCAACAACAACCCTGGTACAGGTGTGTACTGATATTTCAAGTGAATGTGTATTTTTGTAAATTTTGTGGAAATATAAGACAAATATTAGAAAAATATTTGACAAACCTTTGCATTTTTTTTCTGAAATTTGAAAATAATGGTTTGGTCAGGCCTATAATAAGAGATTTCCTTCCTTGATTTTACATCTACTGTAAAAGCCATTATTTTCGCGTAAAGATATTTTCACGCATTTTGATATCATAGACATTTCGTGAATTGTTTTTTCGCGGGCGACCTTCTGGATGCATTGCATAAATGTTGATAACAATATTTTGTGTGTTATAATTTTTGCGGGAAAATATTTTGTGCAAAAAGCGTGAAAAAATAAAACCACCGCGAAAATTTCAGCTTTTACAGTAATTTATTACCTACCTCCATTCTGGCTAGTTCCTTACGCTTTTCTTTCATCGTTTTGGTCACATGACGCTTAGAGCGTTCCTCCCGGAGCAGGACATCTTCTTGCCGTTTCCGTGCAAGAATGGCTTCTTGCTGCTGGTACAATATATGCTCATCACGCAGACGACGCTCCTCTTCCTATCACAGTGAAAATTAAAATTAAAAATTGTGAGTTTAACAGCAAGAATGGCTTCTAACTACTGGTAGGATATGTGCTCATCCCAAATACAAAAAAAGGTGAATGCTGCACTCGGGGAGGAAGGAGCTGTCATACACATTGATATCTATTACCACAGCTTTAATTGCCATTACCTGAAGTACCTCAGTAATAATGTAAACCTATTACACTTCGTTTGGTGTTGTGTATCACAGGACATCATCTGTGAAGTCAAACAATCTTTATGATATAAATGTCTATGGTGATGAAATACAATAATTATGACATTTTTGAATCATTTTGTGAAATTTTGGAATGTCGTCTGCAACTGTCTGCAGCGTGGAAAGTGTTAAACTACTAAGATGTTACCGGTATTATTACCAACATCAAATTACAACAAAAAACAACTCCTTAGGCCCCAAAAAAGGTTTGTCTCAAAACGACCCGTGCGCATTCTCGAAACCGCCCGCGTTAGCTGTTTGGTGGGTTTTTTCAAAAAAATAGATTTTCAATTTTTTTTTCAATTTTTTTTCCTTCAATTTTCTCAAAAAGATCTTGCAAAATCCAACTTTTTGGCCAAACAAATGACAATCAGGTCTAAATTGAAGAAAATAAAGAAGGAAAAAAATCCGCAGACCGCATTAGATTTTAAGTCTCTCATGTCATTTGAGACAAACTTCTTTTTTTTTGGCCTTACCTGCACTTCTTCCAGCGATATATTGCCAATCATAAGCACATCCTCTCTGACATCATCTTCAAATCGTGTGATGTAAGGATCGATTGGCTCCTCTTCCAACTCAAGTTTCAGACTGGAGATATTCTTGTAGTTGGGTTCTTGCTCAGGTCTCCTGAACAGGTCTGGTGGCGCTCTCTCTGCCTCCAGATCGGACTCCCCGCCATCCAAGGTGTTTAGAAGTGTTGTGAGGTCAGGTAAGTTCTCTTGACTAGGAGGCTCTATGGAAGACATATGGAACCATAGTATTTGAGAAACAGACAAGAAATAGTTAGATCTACAGTATATATTATCGTTCATTTTGGAAGATCAGTTTTAAATTTGAAACAATTATATGTCATACTTTTTAGAGGAATGTTGTATATGCATTAATAACTGAATGAATCTTCCTTACATTCAACACCCCCTCCACCTCCATAATATAGCTATTGCCTCCCAAACACTACAGCACACATAAATACATATTATATAGTTGTTGAACTCATATTATTTTCAACGCAAACATTGCATATGAAGATTGATTGATACATATTATTTTCTAACAAATCCAGTGTTCACATCTCTCTACTAGTCTGGTTATTCCTTCTTCAACAGGGATGGAAGACTGCTTTGGTTAATCTAAAACTAATGTTAAATATATGAGATGGGAGAGCTATAAGATATTTTCGTTTTCTCAGAAATATCTACCCTCCCTCAACCACCATTCTTACCATACTGATATTCAGGTTCTGGTTCCATCTCAATCCCATAGTCCATTGGATCCACCTCACCCATACCCTCAAGATCAACCACATGAACCTTAGGATCCTTGGGCCCCTCAACATCCCCTCCAACATTCTCATAATTTCTCCGTGGTTGGGGGACGGTAGTGGCTGCAACATCGGTTGGATCTTCTTCTTCCTTCATGTCATCTGTTGGGCCTTCGTTGAAGTTATCTTTAGGGTTTTCTGGCGGGCTGTCTGCATCCTGTGTGTCTGTTTCATCCTGTGGCTTCTCGAGGAGATCACCTGTAGGGTTGTTTTCATTTTCTAGAAAAAGAGAACACACATCAAACAGAAATAAACAAAATGTGCCTGCAGTGTCCAGTAGAGTTGCCAAAATGTTATCAACAAGATTAATCAAAAGATATAGGCTTGGATTAATTTTGCCAACCACATCTGATATTCATTTAAACCCGGGACCTCCTGAACATGCTCTACCAAATGAGCTATCAAGAACAATTGGTATCAAAGCGTTAGAAATACATCTAAAGGCTTTGGGTTTAACTTCCCATATTCACCATGAGGGAAAGGTTTAATATTATCATCACTTCGTGAACTATAAGTAACTTGATTTCATGTTAAATTCATTAGTTGCCAGATCACAGCTGTTTGACTGTCCGATTTATAATTTAAATTATGGTATAAAAAAAGATTACATAGTGGCCCATTCATGGTTTGACATGATTTAGGTAGCGATAATGAATACGAGTATATGGTGAAAATTTCAAGAAAATTGTTCGACCCCTTTTTAAATTATCGGCATTTTCTACTTGACACACATTTTACATGTAACTCTATTGGAAATGTGGCCGATGAGGGCGCTATTATAATAGTAAATAATAATATTCAAAGCTCTATTTCTCAGAACTGGCACCAACAAATGTTCTGAAATTTCTACAAAAGATGGCCAGTAATTATATTCAGGTACTTGAATCAGTTAAAACCAGAACCGGGCCAGCAAGTTACGGTGTTCTAAGAATAAAACGGACAAATTATGTGGGATCAAACAGCCGTGAGATACTTATATTGCTAATCAATGAAAGTGACATCAACAAAATGTTCATTCTGAAAAACCTGCAAAAAATTAGCTGTAGATTTCTGAAATATGCTATAAAACTAGTTCATACCAGCAACATTGGCAGATGACGGTCTTGGCTCAGGACTCTTGGCTTTTATTTCCTCCTGATTAGTATCTTCCACAGGTACCTCCTGTTCACCAGCAATGACAGGCAATGCCTTGGGTTGTGACTCATCAGTAGTTTGTGGCTGGACTATAGTAGTATCATCTTTTGATTCTGGTTCTGATTCTGTACGTGATAACAAAATGCATAGCTATTTATAAGTTGTCATTTTCAAATATGGCCCTCTTTGGAATAAGCTACAATTGGCAGTTTGGCTAACACAGTTAAGGTAGCAGTTCTCTAATTCCAGGTGAAAACTGGCAACTCTTCTTGCGCAATAGTTAAAAACACTGCGCGGCATGAAACGTTGATATTTGAGCAAGTATTAAGATTCAATATTTGTACGTATGTGGCATCAAATTAAAGCTAAGAATTCATAGAATTGAAAAATGCAAGTTAGGAATCAATTTGATCCATTTTTGTCGAAAAAACAGAGGCCCTATTTCGCACCTTGTGACCAGGTCCCACGGGGATGACAATGCGTGAATCGTGCATGATCTTGTTCGACACACAATTATGAAAAAATCTATCCATACTCCATGTGGTTTTTACAATCTAATTAGATAGATTGGAGTCAGAGCTAAATTTTGATACCACATTCATAAAAATCGTATGTGGGTAACTTGAGTACTGATCACCGGAAAATGGTGCAAAACACATAGAAACACATATGGGCGTGATTTAGAGGTGTGCTACCTTAATGCCTAATTTCCACTGACGGAATTTTATTTAGATCGGGACCTTAACATTTGACTATATAAAGTCAAAAACTTAGCTCAGACACTGTCAGTCTACTTGTTTTAAAGAACACATCTTGTTGATATAAAAAAAACATACACAATTGTTCTGAAAAGAATTGTGAACTTTTTTAATTTTTTAATATGACCATGATTCTCAGTATTTTCTCTCTAAACACACATACCCTCCACTCCCCCCCCCCCCCCCCCCCCCCCCCCCCCCCCCCCCCATGCTTAAAGAGAATACTTTTCAAAATACATTTGAGGTGAAAACATAACACTGCAACAATGATTAATATATCAATTAAATCAACAAGCCGTACAGGAATTGTTAAAGCATATTACAAAAACAGATCATTTCCCCCAGATTTGTCTTTTTGATAAGAAATTTCCAAGAAATTTTGATCAATTACTAAGTTTGTAGAAAACTTTTCTACAACAACAGGTACAATCTCTATGTGCTACAATATAATAATGGTAAGTATTGATTATGAAGGCACAAGCGAAAATATGAGCAAAATAAATTAATGTACCCCAATTAATAAATAAAAAATTGAAATCAAGATTTAACCTATGACATTCATTTTCACTAAAGTTGAGGCAAATCTGAAACATTTTAAATGCTTCGTCCTCAGTGTGCTGTGCTGTGTTGTGCTGGTAGTGCTATGTTAGTAAAATAGTGTTGCATAATTATTGCATGAAGCGATGATTTGGTTCAAGGTGGGTAATCTGATTGATACTGCCACACAGAATATTGTCGGTCTGTTGGACGAGGTAAATGGGATTTGGGTGCTAAACCATCTAAATTGCGCCCATTAGTTCAGTATCATATTAGTACAAGAAAGGATTCATTGCCATTGATACAACTTTTGCAATTAAAGATGTCTTGTCCAAGTCTAGACATTTTTAGTTTACATTGTAACTAATTTTTCATTTTTGGAGACAACTGGTCTGTTTTGATATGATGGGTCACAAATTGTTATCGTGATAATTTTGTATTGTCGCGATAAACTATGATACCATTATCGTAGGCAAGCTTACAATACAAGAGGCTACAGAGTACGTAGTGCATTGTTCTGATGACTAAGTTAAATAAAACAAAGTCACAAGCAAATGCATGCATTATGTTCTCACTCCCTTAACACTTTTGGACCGGTGATTTGACATTTCGCCGGTAATAAATCTTCTAAGGATGTGTCTATTTCCCACTATGTGGTCCAATTAAAAGACTGCAAAGGACATCATTATGCCCCAAGGGCATAAACCAACCTTCATAACTCTGAAAATGGACCACATAGTCAGCGGTTGACAAAATCTTAGATGATTTATTACCGGCAAACTGTCAAAATCACCGGTCCAAAAGTGTTTAGGGATGGAAACACAATGTACATGTAACAAGAGTCAAGTCAAGTCTTTGAATTCATTTCCATCATATCAGGTCATTTGGGTCAAAGTTAACAAAATCATCAATCAAGCTGTTGCATGGATGTCTCAAGTAAAGTTGAAAATGAATACACTGCAAATTATGAGCGTTTACTTTTGGACAAACTAAAAGTAAACTAAAAAGTAAATGACAATTCTAAACACAGAAGTAAATGTAAAACTATACGTTTCTTGCATTTTGCACCCAAATTGACCTCAAAGCACGCAAAGTGAGAATATAATGTGTTTCAACCATCTGTGATATGGGACGTCACAGTTATTGATTAGAGGCTGGGTTGAAAACAGATTAGTTGTTGGGCTCACATAAGTGTTTAGTATTGCGTTTACCTTTGAGTTTTCTTTAAGCTTGTCCAAAAGTAAACATTCATAATTTGCAGTAATAGCATGTTGTGTTTGGACTTGTTTTTGGCTACTGTATAGCCATTTTGTCATGATTCTGATGTACCAACAGTACCGTTATTTGTCCTTAAACAAATATTTGGACAATAGCAACCAGAATCGTCATTTGGAGTAAAATCTACCTTTGAAATAGATTAAATGATTTGGGTCAAATAAACTAATTCCAAGTGAAGGATATCATCAAGTTACTTCACTGAAATGGGTCGACTCATACACTTTTATTTATTAAGACACACATAATGATAAAATACATACTTTTGTTTTTGTTGAAATACTGAACTGCTCTGGGGCAGTCAGTATAGAAAAAGGGTTCCTGACAAATATTAACTAAATTCGATTAAAGCTACGCTCCAAGTCTCTTGCATTATATTATGACTCAACTCAAGTCAATTATTTCAAGTTTTAAGGAGATAAAACTTTCAGTATCAATCTATTGATCAATGATTCCAAATGACCATAAGTCAGGTCAAGTCTTTTCTTCCATTGGTCAAGTCAGTCACATCACTGAATTTTGTAATGAAAGTCTAGGTCAAGTTATTGAATCAAGTCATCACGTCAACTGTTGAAATACAAAAATGTGCGTTAAAAAACGATGTGCTTTTAAGCAAGCAAAATTTAAGCGAAACATCAACAAGTTATTGATCAAGTCATCAAATACAAAAATGTGCGTTAAAAAATAATGTGCTTTAAAAAAATACATATCAAGCAAAATTTAAGCGAAACATCAACAAGTTATTGAAACAAGTCATCACGTCAACTGTTGAAATACAAAAATGTGCGTTAAAAAATAATGTGCTTTAAAAAAATACATATCAAGCAAAATGACATTTAAAGGTATATTAAGTGAATTTTCCAGGGAATGCCCTCAACATCAAAAAAAAAATTGAAAGCAGATTTTTTTGCAGATTTACATTCCTGATCATAAATTATACATACATTCCAAGTTACAGGGCGAGGTAATTAGGAATCGTATCGCTCTGTAACTTGGAATGTATGTATGATTTATGATCAGAAATGTAAATCTGCAAGCAAATCTGCTTTCTAAAAAAAATCGTGAATAGAGGGCGCTCTCTGGAAAAGATCACATAATATGCCTTTAAGCGAAACATCAACATTCATTTCAACAACCACAATGCTTACCTTTTCTAGGGGCAGCAGCTTTCTTTCCTTTCTTCCCTTTTTTGCTGCCTTTTGTTGCAAATAATTATGCAGAAAATAATGGTTGTTACAAATATTTTATAACAGTCTTGTTCTAGTAACTTTAAAGGGTGATCTCAGTTTGGAGTTTTCATAAAGACTATAAAAAACGAACTTGAAATGATGTAACTCCGCTTTGGGAAGTCCGATTAAAAAAGAGAGGTACCACGAAAGCTGAAGTTCTTTACTTGAATAATCAATTACTAACTCAATTTTTATACCTTGCCCAATTGTGTCTGGTTTCGGTAGAACATGTCACATATTTGCTATGTAAAAGATTAATAAATAAAACATCTATGATAGTACTTCTTACCTGATTCATTTGAGATATCTATATTTTCCTTTGTCGCTACTCTCTTGCCTTTCTTGCCCTTGCCTTTCTTTTTTACAGGAGGAGCAACATCTGCAATTGGTAAAATTATAAAATTAAAATAAAATTATAATGCAAATTCATAATTAGGCATCCTAAAAAGACATGCTGTCATTTCTTTGTTATTTAAAGGCAAAAAGGGTTGGTTGACGTCTGTATATCACTACTTTTACAGTGGCGTAGCTACCATAGGGACAGGAGGGGGTCTGACGAAAAAGCCCTTTGTGCCCCCGTCCCCAGCCTTATTTATGCCCTGCCCTAGGATGTAGTTTGTATAGTCATTATGATGACAATTTACAAGGACCATTTTTCGCAGGCATTTTATGTATAACATGCCCTTACCTCCCCCCCTCAAGTTTTCTGAACTGACTGAAGAAAACAAATTGGGCATCCTTTTGTATTGCCCCCCCCCCCCCCCCCCAGAAAAAAATCCTAGCTACGCCACTGTAAGTGTGATCAAAAACATTACACCTTATGTTTCACATACCTGTGGTTTCATTTTGAGCATCAGTCTCTGCCACAGGATTAAAGTGGGCTCCAGCAGATTCCTCTTTAGTTGCTTGTGACCCATCGGTTGCTGGGAGTGAGTCTGCAGCAGCCTTGGCTCCGTCAGGCAGGAGATCCTCTTGTGATTGGTGTTGTTCTGCGACCTTCTTCCCTCCTTTTTTCTTTTTGGGAGGCATTCTGCCTAATCCTTATGGATTGAGATCAAATCTGTACATAAAAAGTACACAATTATCATATGTCCTTTTCCCCTCAGAAACCACAACAAGTTTCTAAATGAAATGATCAATTTGGCAGGCCTAACATGTAGCTAACATATCAATATAACAGTTGTCATATTTTTGTTCTAATAATTATAACCCTAACTCGAGATCACCACACGGTAACAGATTTCTCTTCCGACCCCCAAAATTCACCAGAAATGTCACCCCAACCCCCCGGGATTTGAACCACGGACCTCCAGTACCAGGGCCCAGATCCTAGCCACTACACCACGGCTGTCAGTCGACACTCGGCGAGTATATTCGCCTCGTTATATAGCCTGGGTCCGTTTTGTAGTCCATAAACCTGCACGCCGGGTTATAAAAACATTTTTTCCACACAATTGCTGTGTGGTGTAGTAGAGTTAGGGTTAAAAAAATATATTTGTACTTAAATATTATACTAGACTAAGAATAAAACTGCATTACAAGGGTAGCAGCACAATAGGTGAAATAGTATTGGTAGATATTGTATTGTGACGAAAATAAAATAATGTATATTGTATGTATAATTTTCTCTACACTTTTCCAGCACTGTAAACATTTGAAACAGGTTTTCCTTTATTAGCACTACATTGATTTCCATGATTTCAGGTTAAATCATACAAATTTAAACAATTTAAGTTTCAACAATGAACAGTATATCAGGATATTATCAGCGCACACTAAGATATCAAGCGATGGTTAAAAATCTATCAATACCATCATAATTCAGTAAAATATTCACATTACAATTAAGTTCACCATTCCCACAATTCATGTGACTTCACAAATCATATTTACTTGTACCTGATTGGACAGCAGGCTGTTCCAGGCTGTTTCAGTGAACTTCCCTCCTAACTCAAAGGGGACAAATTACTGTAGTCAAGGTAATTAAATGGGGAAAGGTCAAAATGGGACACAACTTTTATCAAGTTTCAACATTTTCCGACGCACTTTCGGTACGGACAGCCCGTCTCCCATGAATCATATCGTGATTTCTACTCTATTTTGCCATATTTCAAAGCCAGCTTTTAATTTGTTATGTTGGTACCTCCCAAAAAATTACTGTTGTGCCCTAGAATTATTTATTTTGATGATGGAAATGTGCCAAATGTGATAGTATTTTGATATCATCAACTTCCGAAAACTTCCGAATTCGGAAGCATTACACTATTTTAGCTTAATAATACATTGCATGCAATGACGCAAATTTGATGGACCTCTAAAAAGCTCTTGGGATCCAAAATGTCCCCTTTTCGGTATAAAGGGTGGGGGTTGAACATTCCCAAATAAAAAGGGTGGCTCTGTAAAAAGGGTGGGGGTAAAATAAAAAGGGTGGGGGTCTGACCCCTGTCCGGACAGTGTTATTTCGCTGCCAGAGACTTAAAGTGAAGAAAAAAATGTCCCGTAAAAGTAGTTAGTGAATGGGCGAGAAATGATGATGTCCCCTTTGACAACCTGGGAATGTGACGAGTAAGTCCAATTGATGTAATAAGTTCAATTCAATAACCAAAAATGGACAAGGAGAATTTTCATTGCACATTATCCGGTAGCTTTTTTCTACATTCATGAGTAATGTTGAGGATCTTGACAACAAGAATATCACTGTGAATAATGTGAGCAGCAACTTGTGGAATGAATGATACAAATCTCATTGTTGACCTGGTGCTAAGGTCATGACGTATTTTACCAAAACAAAATTTACATCTGAAACATTCATCGAACTCATTTATTTCTCTTGCTCTTGATAGATATTCTTACGGATTGGATAATAGCAATGTTGTGTTTGCTGCCCCGTAGTGTCAGTGTTATAGTTTTATCAGTTCTGAATAACATTAACAACAGTTAAAACACTATTACATTTCACAGCTTGTATCACTTAAAGGTATATTATGTGATCTTTCCAGGGAACGCCCTCAACATCGAGCAAAAAAAAAATAGAAAGCAGATTTTCTTGCAGATTTACATTTCTGATCATAAATCATGCATACATTCCAAGTTACAGGGCGATATGATTCTTAATTACTTCAAAATCATGGTTTTAGAGTGAAAATAAACTGTCGGCATCCCAACAGTTTATATTTTTCACTCTAAATTCACTCTAAAACCATGATTTTGAGGTAATTAGGAATCCTATCGCTCTGTAACTTGGAATGTATGTATGATTTATGATCGGAAATGTAAATCTGCAAGAAAATCTACTTTCTAAAAAAAATCATGAATAGAGGGCGCTCTCTGGAAAAGATCACATAATATGCCTTACATTACACCTACGCCACCGGGCATTATATATATACTGTTATATATTAACAATAACATTAACATTATTAATATTATTATTTATACATTTAGGTCAATAAGTGCGTATGTGTTGTTTCGAGAGAAATTAGACAAATGAATGCATGCGCATTGATGGTGATGTGTAAATAGTGGCACGACCCGCATGGGGAGTGCTATATTGTGAGCATATCAACATTTGCGAAAGTGCATTGATTTGTCTAATCTTTCGAGAAACAAAACATACGCATTTATTAACCTAATTCATACACGACACTATACAAATCAAAATTCACAATTTGAGCATAGTTTTGATCCATGTCAAAACGAATAAAAACATTTTAAACAAGTTTGCTAACACCCACAGTGAAAATCAGCTAAACTTGCGATTACTGAACAACGAATCAAAACAAAGGGCATGGATAGGGATGTTCATATCATTGACTACAGAGGGCGACATTTTTTTGAAAATTTGTTGCCAAAATCTGTAGAAAACTCTATGTTTACCTCATTTAAATCCAGCGATAATGGAAAAAACAAGCTGGGATGTATTCCCTGATGTCTTACTAACCACACACAAGCAACTGGACATCATGATTTTAAAGCCCTAACAAGCTAAAATAGTTTAAAATTTGCATGAATTGCCCAGTTTTCAGCAATATGAGGAAACTACTTTTGGTTATAACTTTTTATTATTCAGCCTGCAGACATGGTTGAACCATCATTTTTTTATTGTAAAGTACTTTGTTTCCACGTATACCATTTTCAAAGAGATAATTTTATTTTCAAAATTTTATGAACATGCCTAGCATGGATGGTGCGCGCATTGAACGGCGCACATGCGGAGTGCATAAGAATTTATCAGACACTTTCAATACACTCTGCATATTTTAGTTTCTTGCTTTCTAAGTTTCTGATTAGTGATTGGACTGGTTCGTTTCGATACTTCTTTCTTAGATTAGACTTAATATTAATGTATGATTGAATGATTAATGAATACAACTCAATATCTTGAACTTGTAACGGAAACTTCCAGTTTACTAGAGCCGATTCAATCATGGACTTATCAGACCTGATAAGTCCATGATTCAATTCTGTCAGTTTCTTCCAGGCGTTTACATTTCGAAAATATAAACACAACTGCCGAATTCGTATCCTTCACATATCACCACAGGTTTTATCATCATGAAAAACAAAGTTAAAAATCGAATTTATTCATGCTATTCTTCTTCATTACATGTATTAAGCAGTTCACATAAACTGTTCACTCACGTGATTAAATAAACATACTTCAACATAACCTTTTACTTGAAACCCTTCGTCTGAAACTCACCAAAATAATATATATTTTATGTGTCGCGTTATTCTATGTACACAACGAAAGTTCCGTGATCGTCGCCATTTGTATAACATTGCTCAGCAACACTGACGTCAATGCTAATCAATTAGTGACAGTTTAGGGTTGACATTGCTGTAAGAGAGTAGGATAACATAGTAAAGAGTAATGTCAGCCTTTTATATGTAACAAAGTTTGGAGCGACAGGTGGATTAGCATGGTCAGCATGGCTAAAGCAGTTGGCTAAGACTGGTGGGGGGTGCTTGGGTGCTGCAGACAGCAACCCCATGGTTTTTTAAGGGGTGCGTAGCACCCCCTAAGATTTTAAGATTTGTGAAAAAATATTCAGTGTCAGTCCAATAATAAGTTCAAGAGCTGGAAATGTTCCGATTGTGATATTGATTTTATGGACCAAACAGCTAGCAAAAATCACCCCATGATTTTTTTAAGGTGGTGCGCATATTAGTTCTGGATCTGGATCTGGATGTTTTACTCCAGCAAAACGGAATATCCGCATCACGCTAGAGTTTGATGACATGACCTAATGATTGTTGTGGCTAGGTAGACTGTTTCCATTTGTTGATGCTGTGTGCTCATTGAAGTGGTTCCGGATCATAGTTTTGAAGGGGTTGTGGTTGGCAGTATCCAGAATTTTATGAGGGAGATTGTTCCAGTGAGTGGTCGTCCAGGGGAAGAATGTGTTGGAATAGGTCGTGGTCTTGGTCAGAAGTCTTTGGTAGGATAAGTCATGGGTCTTTTTGAGTTGTCTATTTGCTTGATTAAGTGGTTTCGCCAGTTTAGTCCACCAGGCCGTGTGTAATTTTGTGCATGAGTGTAAGCCTGGTAATTTTGCGCCTACTTTCAAGGCTTTGCCATTTTAAGTGTGGATATCATGTCAGTGACACTAGATTCCCAAGAATAGTTGTTTAAGCACATCCTGGCTGCTGATCTTTGAATCATTTCAAGTTGGTATGAGTCCTTTTTGGTATTTGGATACCATGCAGCTGCGCCGTATTCGAGTTTTGGTTGAACTAGTGCCAAATAAAGTTTTGATTTAACATCAGGCGTGCATGACTTGAAATTTCTTAGTGATGACCCCAATGACTTTTTTGCAGTTGTTTGTAATTTGATCAATATGAGGGCGCCACTTTAGTTTGTTGTTGAATGTCACATGTATGAGTGTTGGGATGTGACATCAAGTATCCTCCCACAAAGCTTGTATGGTGTAATTATTGGGTGTTTTTTAGTGGTGAAGTGCATTGTTTTGCATTTATCCGTGTTGAAACTCATTTGCCAGTCGGTGCCCCATTTGCTTAAGGCATCCAGGTTCTGTTGAAAGATGGTCCGGTCATTGCTGGAGTTGATTTCTCTATATACTAGGGCGTCGTCAGCAAAAAGTCGGACTTTAGTCCCAGCCGAAACACAGTCAGGCATGTTATTTATGTAGATGATGAAGCATGGGGCCTATGACTGTGCCTTGTGGAACACTGGAAGTTACCTCTGCAACTGAGGACAATTTACCGTCTAAGCGGACACGTTGTTTGCGTGTAGTCAGAAATGTAGAAATCCACCCATGAAGTTTACCCTTTATCCCGTAGTGGTCAAGCTTTTTTAGTAGACGAGTGTGCGGAACGCGGTCAAAGGCTTTTGAAAAATCTAATAAAACGGCATCAACCCGCTGTTTGTATTTATCCAGTGAAGATGCTATGTCGTCTGTGGTAACAACAAGCTGGGTGTCGCAGCCTCTACGTTTTCTAAAACCATGTTGGGCGTCATTTAGGATGTTATGATGGTCTAGGTGGGACATAATGTGACTGGCCAGGATGTGTTCCATGATTTTGCAGCAGATTGATGTTAAATATTATGTGATCTTTCCAGGGAACGCCCTCAACATCGAAAAAAAAATAGAAAGCAGATTTTCTTGCAGATTTACATTTCTGATCATAAATCATGCATACATTCCAAGTTACAGGGCGATACGATTCTTAATTACTTCAAAATCATGGTTTTAGAGTGAAAATAAACTGTCGGGATTCCGACAGTTTATATTTTTCACTCTAAATTCACTCTAAAACCATGATTTTGAGGTAATTAGGAATCGTATCGCTCTGTAACTTGGAATGTATGTATGATTTATGATCGGAAATGTAAATCTGCTAGAAAATCTACTTTCTAAAAAAAATCATGAATAGAGGGCGGTCTCTGGAAAAGATCACATAATATAGCCTTTAAGATGGTGTTAGACTACATGAGTTACTGGTGAGAATTGCAACGGTTGAGATAAGAAAAAACCTGCTATAAGTGTTTCAAAATTATGCAAGGAAGATGCGTTCGTTGCGACCGGTGGAATTTCAAAAAACTTCTGGCGTCGAGGGG
>CM069444.1:80308148-80512576 GCA_035610835.1 Ophiura sarsii
CAAAAGTAGTCGTGTCTGCCGCAAGCTCAAAGATTTGTCCGGGACGGATGCTACTAGCAGTGATGCAGCAGTTGTTGAAGAGCCTAAAAATCAGGATGATGATAGCAAAGGTACGGCAAGTTGTAGGCATTTGCAGTGCTTGGGTGACACCTGTTCTGCCGGGAAACAGACCTCTCATTGTTGGGTTGGTCAGGTGTATTTTTTTCAAAACAAATATTCACAATTTGGTAAATTTTCTATTTTTTTCCTCGAAATTTTCCATAATTTTCAAAAAAATCCTAAAATTTCAATTTTTTGGGGGGTCTGTTAGTGTTTTAGGTATGTAGAACTGGTTGTTTTTTCTTCACCTAATAGATAATACTGTGGGAGATCAACTGGCCGTATGCAGGTGGTTTAGGGCCAAATATCCAGTTAATTTGCTCTTACAAATGTATTAGGCTTTATTAAAATAACTTTTGTCTCAAAGCTCCCACCCGCGTTAGTTAGGCAAAAAATAGTTGTGTTGCCCTCATCCGGCCGGGTCAAAATTCTGAGAATGTGGGCTGGGTGTACTTTTTAGAATTTCTTCTTTTCTCTTTTTTTTTTAAGATTATTATTATTTATTTTTTTCCAAGATTTTTTTTTCAAGATGATTTTTTCTCAAGATCTTCTAATCTGTGAAAATTGCACAGAGATGGGCAAGAAACCAAAATATTCACCATTGGGTTGAAAATACATCCAGTGAGCATTTTCCTTAGTATCTTCACACATGTTGACTGAAATAATAGGTATAAAATTGTTGATTTGGTAAAATTTAAATTTAATTTTTTTTCTTCTTTTTTTTCTTATGTTCAGGCAACAAGAAGTTGTAATCACTTTAAGAGTCGCAAATATATGTTATAAACTCTTAATTGAAAATTCAATGCCATTTAAACTGTTAAAAAAATAAAATCTGGGAAAAACATAAAATAAATTGGAGCGGCCCTAAATCTGAAATGCGGGCGGTCGAGGACAACATCACAATTTTTTTGTTTTTGGCCTAATGAAGTGTTCATTCAATTGTGTTTGCCATAAACACAATAGTGCCAGTACCGTTCTTGTGGGAAATCAATTTGCAAAGCTGTAAATTAAGCCTTGCGTTGTAACAGATTTTTCCCCACATATTTTATGGGGCCAATAGAGGGTTTTTTATGTTGCTGTAATGTATTTGGTACAACTATAAGCATGAATACAATTTATACTTTTAAGCACCTGTTTTTTCCTTTTCACACATACATTTCCACCTGGTATGCACATGCCATCACCACAAAGGGGTGTCTGTACGTTATCGTTATTTGCCGTACACTTTTTCTTGGGGTATATTGGTAATCATAACTCATGTTCATCCATTTATTCCAATGAGTGCAAGACTGATTCCTACTCACGTGTGTTGACTCGGATATATCACAACTTCATCATACGCGATTGACTGATCCATCCATTCATTCAATTCTCTGGTAGGATACAAGAACCGACGGTAGAAGTCAACTTTCCAACATTGGTGAAACTTGAAAGCCTCCCCTACCCCACCATCGGACCGCCCCCAAACCCGGGGGGGGGGGGGGGGGGGGGGGGGGGGCACTGACACTGGAAAAGGGTATAGGTATGTGCCGCGCTGAAGACCCCCTTTTTCACCCTCTGCTGCTAGCTCTTATGACCCCCTTTTGAGCCTGCATCAGTTCTTACGACCCACATTTTATTGAAAATTCAAAAATCACGAAATTTTGCGTTCCAAAAGCCCAATTTTCTGACAATTTTGCGTTCTTGCTAATAAAAATTGAACTCTAGGCCAGTTCTCAAGACCTACTTTTTTGAAAAAATCAGTTCCCAAGACCCTATTTTTCGTCATAAAATCCACTCAGTTCAGTTCTGTTGCCCCCTTTTTGATTCCCTGTGCGGCACCCCCCCCCCCCATACCCCCCAAAAAGTTGAGTGCCTCCCCCGGGCCCCCAAACACCACAAAAAGGAACAATAATAAACCCAACTAATAACTTGATGTTAAACATCAAACAAGGATAAGTTAAAAAATAATAATAATTTGTTGTTCAAAGTTTTGTTCAAAAATTATGCTTGAAGACCCCAAGGATTAAAAAAAGTGACTGATTGAAAGCGTCAGTTTTCTCCATTTTGGATGTTGGTGTCGTCACTGTGATAAACTCCTACCTATATTCTGATTAATTCTTGAACAAACAAGTTCCTACTATAATCAAAACAAAGAATTCTCGATCAAAACGTTTATTCCAGTCACGCCAGCGTTCATCCAAATTTTGAATGCAGCATGATGAGCCTTTGACAACCAGCCACAACGCGATCGAACGTGACATGAATAAACATGAACTTACATAATTGTCCAATCACGCAGCGTGGGGTCTTCTTGATTAGGGATGCAATTGGTCAATTACCTATTTGTTTACACGTACGTCACATCTTCCGGTTTTACTGCGCCCTTGCCATCGCGATTGACGCGGTCACGCACGTTACGCCCCAGTCGTATGGGATGATGGGACACTGAAGAATCGTATACGATTTGATCGAGAATTCTTTGTATTTATTATAACTACACAGCTACGAGATACGCGATTAATGTAGCGTCTGCACAGCATGACGTAAGTGTGTATGCATTCTATGCAGCATTCGCAGCGCACGATGCTTGGACTTGTTTACGCAGTACGCTATTCTGAAATTGCTCGTTCAATTATTGATACTTAGTAATGAGTTCAATTACATAAGCTTTAAAATTTAATGTTTTACCCTTGCCATTTTGAGCTGTGAGATACATACATGTATCTAATTTTGGTTTTGTTTTTGATTCTCTTTGCTGTGATCTAAGAGAGTTTATGCCTGTTTCTGCTTATTGGTTGTATATGATTGCACAAACATCCTAGTTCATTTCATAAACTTTGATATATTTCATTTGATTGTCTGTTTTTCTTTATGGTGATGGGTGTGGCTTCATCTCTTAGAACATTTTTTTTGTTGTGTCTTATGTGACTGTCTTTTATGCTTATTGGGTCTCCTACACTTGGGTACATGTTATTTGACTGTGTGGGCTTTCAATGATCGTGGGTGTACATGGTATTTTTCATAATTCTCAATGTCTTCGAATCATGCATTGATGGATGCCAAACATGCCTTCGTTCATCATCTGTGGAGTTGGAAAATGTTCTTATTTTCCTATGTGCATGCTTTTTTCGCTGTCCGGTGATGTGTGTTTTCACAATCATCTTGGTATTGTTGTAATCACTATGATACATTTTATTTTGGGTCTTTCTCTATGGTGGTTTGTGTGGCTACATCTCCTGGGTGGATATCATCATTCTCACTCACTTTGATCATCATGTATTGACGCATACCAACCACATTCTCGTTCACCATTTAAGGGAGCAAGCAAGCAAGCAGTGAGCTGTTGTTTTGTCTTCTTTCCTCAAGCTGTTTTTTGAGACATATTTGTCTTTACTTGATTGTAGTCCAGCAAAGATACGGAGATCCGATGTCTGGGGGCCAGTATCCTTCTGTTGAAACGGGTCGGATGGATCATCATCAAGCTCAAGTATATAATGGGTCCAATCACTTTGAGAACGGGCAGTATCAATCCAGCAACCAGTTGCCTTCTATTCAACCAACAGATGGTAGAGAATGGATCAGTCATCAGACGTTGATGAAACTGACAGCATCGATCAGCGAAGCCGTTGATGCTTCGATCGGCGGAACCGTTGACACACGTGAGTCTAAATCTTGGGTCTTGCAAGGTAAACAAACACTTACGGTAGGGGATACTGAAATCCCTCGCCAAATGATGTGGTTTTACAGTATTTTGTTATTCATGAGAAATAACTTCCAGTTTATATATGCAGCGTATGCTCTCGATTTAGAATTTTGTCCAAATCATTATGACATCAACTGTTAACTGCTTAGGCCAAACAAAGAAGAAGGTCCGTCTCAGAAGCCCGCCCGCATTGGTATGTGAAATGAGCTACAGCGCGTAGGTTTATTGGATTTTTTTTTAAAAAGTGTTAAAAAGTTGTCTGTAAATTTGTAAGCTTGGATAAGCAAAAAACACACACAAAAAACCAAAAAAATTGCATACCTCATAGCCTATTTTCTAAAAAACAAACAAAAAACAGCACTTAGCTTTTTACACAATGTTTCTGAGACAGACTTGTTTGGCCTTAAGTTATCTTTACGACACAATCTAACAGTACCCTAACCATATCAACGTTTAAAGTTAAACACTTTCTTTTCCTTTTTCCTTTCATTCAGAATCTCACACTGCTTCTGAATCCAACCAAACAGCGGCCAAATCCTTGACATCTTCAGGGGATAGCATAATAATGGCCGCCACCATAGCTAGTGGTATAGACAATCTCACTGATGCCAATGCCATAGAGAACATTACTGACAGTGATATAAGCACTAGTATAAACAACCCCCCTGAAACCAACATTGCTAGTGCCGCCGAAAACCTCCCCGATGCCAGTGGCACTGACAACCTCTCGGAAACCAGTGTTGCTAATGACACCGACAATCACCCTGATGCGAATGACACTGACACCCTTAACGATACGAGCAGTGACACAGGCAACCTTAATGACGCTACCATCGCTACTGCTATGGACAACCTCGCAGCTGCTGCTATGGAATGTCAGAAGCAAGACGAGCAGATGGACACCACCTCACAACCTGCTTCACCTCCTCAGGAGTCTTCCCCCATGCAGCCATCTGCTGATGATAATGATACCACAGACAAAGTTGAAGAACATAAAGATCTGGACGGCGGGGAAGAAGAAGAAGAGGACGACATGGTTGAGATATCCCTAGCTATGTTTGACATCGAATGCTCATTCTGTAGCTCAGCGTTTACAAATCAAGTTGATCTCAAGAATCATCTGGCTACGACACACAGGATCGAAGACCAGCAGGCCAACAAACTGGCCGAGGAAATTGGCCATAAGAGCACCATCAAGAAGAAGAAAGCACCAGTGAAAAAGAGCCCAGGGCGTCCAAGAGGAAATCGGAGGTTGCCAACTGATTGCCAACTCTGCAACAAGGTGTTCTCCTGCCGCAAGAACTTCCTCAAACATAACAAGTCCAAGCATCATCTAGCCAAGCTACATCAACAGTACATGGCTGAAATAACAGGCAAACGTCTGAAAAAGTGCAACCACTGTCCGTTCTCTGCATCAAATGCTAAAGATTTGACGGATCACTTGAAGAATGCACATGCTAGCTATCCTCTTGAGCCTGAGCAAAAAGTAGCGGTAGCTAAAAAGCGTGGACGAGGCAGACCTAGGAAACCAAGGCCACTGGCATCATCAAAACCGTATGATGTTGGTAACGAATTAGGAACCTGTCCAGAGTGCGGTAAGGAGATGAAGAATAAGATACTAAGCCTTCATGTGCCGCGGTGCCGTAGCAAAACCACCCTCGCAAATTGTTCTGAATGTGGGAAATCCGTCATGAAAAAAGCTCTGTATCGCCATCAGAGGCGCTGTTTGAACAAGAAACATCTTGTGTGCCCCCTGTGCGAACACCAGTCGAGGGAGAGATACGACTATAGCGTTCACATCAACAACCACAGGACGTGGCTTCCAGCTGAACCCGGCGATGTGCCACCGAAACAAGAAGAGCCAGTTAATGATGAGCCACTGGCAACACAAGATGAGTCGCCAGATCAACAGCAGGGTAGTGATGGTGAAAAAGAACAAACTGGTGACGATACCGAAGATAACATATCAACTCTGGATCTATCTGTTTTAGGACTCACCCCAACCCAAACAGCACCAATGGACCAAGGAAGCAACAACGAAGAACAGCAAATGTCTATGGCCTTATTAGGCATGTCCCCTACAGAATCACTTCAACAAGACACCCAAGGCCAGACAGATAAAACCGCTAACAATGAAATAGCAGGCATGAACTCAATGGACACTGCCCCAAATGGTATTAAATCAGCTGCTGATATACTTTACACAGAGGTAAAACGAAATATCAATCAGAAGCAGTTGAAATGTCACTCGTGCGAGAACTGGTATCAGCGCGCCAACTTCAAGCACCATATGTACGCCGTACACAATCTGGTGAAGAAGTTTCAGTGTCGTCAAGATCCGTGCAACGTGGCCATCACGTCGCTGGACGATTTTCTTGAGCACGCCAAATCTCACGGAGATCAACTTGCATTCACCTGCGGCTGTCGAAATTGCATTGTCCGCACAGCGAAATTGGAAAATCCAGACCCGGAGTACGTCACCAAGCTGAAAAAGCAGAAGTTGAAGGAGTATTACCAGGGGATGATCTACAAGTGCAATAAATGCTGGGTCAAGTTCCCATCTCCCGAAGGCCTAGAAAAGCACTTCAGAAAGGAGTCGCACAGTCATCCATGTCCGGTCTGCGGCAAAGTCCAGGTCAGTAAACGGCAGCTGCGCATGCACGCTGTGACGCACGCAGATGAACGTAACTACCTGTGCGAGGAGTGTGGCTCCAGCTTCAAAACTACACGAGACCTGAAGAAGCACTCCATGTCTCACTCAGAATTCAAGCCATTTATCTGCCAAGAGTGCGGCAAAGGATTTCTGTTCAAGAACAAGTTAGTGCGTCATCAGATGACGGTGCACTCGAACGAGAAGCCTTTTAAGTGCACCTTTCAGAATTGCGAGAAAGCATTCTCGCGCCGTGATAAACTCAACGATCACGCCAGGACCCATCTGTATTACGAACCGTTCCATTGTCGCTTTTGTCCCAAGGGCTTCTTCCGCAAGGACAATCTGAAAGACCATGAAGTGCTCCACACCAAAGAATACCGCTTCAAATGCGAACAATGCCCTAAGGGTTTCATGCGTCCAAAGTTGCTTGCACGGCATGTCGCACACGAGCACGGTTTGCCATACACCGGTAGCTACGATGAGAGCAATGGAGATAGTCCCAATGGTGATGGTGGACAGGACCAGCTGACCCCGTTGAAACTGACCAAACCAAAGGTAAGATCAAGATCCAAGGCTCCTGCCGCGTCAAAGAAGTCTGTGGAGACGCAGGCGCAAAACCTCTCCCAGATAACGTACATGATATACCAGCAGGCCGGCTCCTCCATGGCAGCAGCATTGCAACAGGCCATGCAAAGTGTCAATCAGGGGGCTGATGGCTGTTCCATAGCATTGCCACCCGAGGTATTGCAGGCTTACCAGATGGCGCAGCAGACTAAAGACCAGCAGCAGGTCAGTTACCCAACGACAACCACCATTGTCGGCTCAGAAGAGCACATTCAGCCCGAAGCTTTGCATGAAAGGTCCGAATTTCGATTGAATTAGAATTTCCGCTGTATATAATAGCAAGTATTCAAGTCCCTCCATAAATTGTACATTCTGTTTTATCATGGTGTGGCTACATACATAATTATAGACAAGTGAGTTGTAACAAGGTTATGAGAGTTGAGTCACAAGTTTGAAATTTATATCGCTGTTGAAAAGGCTATTTTGAGCTATGTTTACACTACAACTTATGAACGTGTAGTTTTGGACAGCGTGTACTATTGGGTGTACTTTTTAAGCTCCTCCACACTGTCAAATGCCTTTCAGAAGTCCAAGAAAGCTATTTATGCAGGCTAACCATTATCATGCCTACTCATTACTATATCTTTAAGGTAATAAGGTATGTGGCTTTCTTTGACTTCCAAAGGGTATTGACACAGTGTGGAGGAGCTTAAATAGTACACTTAATAGTACACACAGTCCAAAACTATATGTTCATAAGTTGTAGTGTTAGGTTGTTCTTTAATGGTTCATTGCGTAATTCCAATGAGGACATGACAAAAAATAGATAAATTTGTGTTTATGATAAACTTGTGTCGCAAGTCACACTCGTGTGCTTTTGGTTCATTGGCATTGTGTAATTCCAATGTGGACATGACAAAAACTCAATCAATTCATGTTTATGATAAACTTGTGTCGCAAGTTATACTTGTGTGCTTTTGGTTCATTGGCATTGTGTAATTCCAATGTGGACATGACAAAAAATCAATCAATTCATGTTTATGATAAACTTGTGTCGCAAGTCATACTCGTTACAACTCTGGCAGACTTGTATTTGTTTAGGTGCACCATATGCCATGCTATCCTTTGGCAGACTTCTCTGAAATGAAATCCTTCTGTAAGTTTCCTTGAACAATTTAGATGATCTTGATTTGTAACAAAGGCTTTCAACAGCTAGCCTATTATACTCTCTAATTTCCCTGCTTTTAATCGAAATGGTCATATTGTCATAATCATTTGGACATGGAGTGTGCATAACTCACTGTATTTTAAATAATTTAACCCAAACACCGGTGTCCTGCATGTACCAAGAAAGACAGTTGAATATCGGTGGATGGCTATTTCGAGTTCACTTTAAAATGTGCAATTATAACCAAATTTGTGAGTGAAATTCGTTTGCAGAATCTCCGAAAAATATCCATGGCTTTGTTCTATTAATGTAAGACCCCCTTCTAGATATAACAAATTCAAAAAGAATTTGCTATAATATAATATTTAATTAAACAAGCAAACAATTGTGCCACCAATTCTCTTATTAATAATTTTAACCAGGTTAAATATATCTAGGATATTATGCATTATAATCATTTAGCCTACTGGGGTCATTCAAAGCTCTATTACCTCACCCTCCTACATTTATAGCCAACATATTCATTTTGAAATGCTACTAACCAGGGTGATTGTTCCAATATACTCTAATAGCATTTAATCAAATGCCAAACAAATTGGTCTATATACATTTGTACTATTTCCATTGAAACCAAGTTACTAATATATTCCTTGTATGTCATAACTAATTAACTAAAAAAGTGATTTTTGTGTGGCTAAAATTAGCATTTAGGAAGTGGGTTTGCACCCTCCCAGACAGGGTGGGGGGATGAGGAAATTGTTTTGAATGAACCTCGTAGCTGTAGCAAACAATTTGTGACTGACTTTGATGACTTACAACTACTCACTTGTCTATGGTTTATCTGTAGACACAACTCATGTTCCCTCCGGATTTCGACCCATTCATCTGCGAGGAGTGCGGCAAAGGATTTCTGTTCAGGGATAAGTTAAACCGCCACCGGCTGTCGGTGCACTCGACGGAGAAGCCTTTCAAATGCACGTTTGAAACTTGCGAGAAAGCATTTGCACGCAAAGATAAACTCAAAGACCATGCCAGAACACACCTGAACTACGAACCATTCCACTGTCGCTTCTGTCCCAAGGGTTTCTTCCGCAAGGACAATTTGAAAGACCATGAAGTGCTCCACACCAAAGATTACCCTTTCAAATGTGACCTATGCCCAAAAGGTTTCATGAGGCCACACATACTAGCACGCCACATCAAACATGAGCACGCCAGCATCATACATGAGCTGGGGTTAGGTCGATCCCCGCCTAAACACATTTCTCGGGTCACGCCTGAGAATAGCGTACCTCGGGTCACGCCTGAGCAGGACGTGCCTCGGGTCGCTCCAGAGCAGGATCTACCTCGGGTCACGACTGAGCAGAATGTTCCCCGTGTTGCACCCGAACAGGAAGTGTCTCGAGTCGCCCCTGAGCATAGCGTACAGCGAGGCACCCATGAGCATGGCGCGTCACGAGTCACCCATGAGCATGGCGCGTCACGAGTCACACCTGAGCAGGGCGTGCCTCTCGTCATGTCAGAGCAAGCTGTAACTCGGGTCATACAAGAACGGAGCATTCAGAGAGGCACCCATGAGCACAGGGTGTCTCAAGTCACTCACGAGCATAGCGTACCTCAGGTCACACACGAGCACGGCTTGCCTCAAGGTACACATGAGCAGGACATGTCCCGGGCCACGCCTGACCACATGCCTCGGGCCACGCCTGACCACATCATGCCTCGGGCCACGCCTGACCACATCATGCCTCGGGTAGCACATGAGCATGTCATACCTCAGGTCACGCAAGAACACAACCTGCCTCGAGGCGCACATGAGCATGGCTTGTCTCGGCTCATGATCGATGATCAAGGCGTGCCTCGATTTATGCTTGATCATGGCGTGCCTCGGGTCGCCCATGATCACCATATGCCTTATAATAGTTTTATAGGCACTTACAGGACAGACGACAATCAGGGCAATCAAAATAATCGAAGTGGAGAACCGAGCCAGCAGTTTTACACACTGAAATAATACCAAAAACTGAGTGTCAGATAAAGTCCAAGTAATGTTGTGGTTTGGCTCTCAGGCAGGCGTGTGATAATACATTCTAGTAATCTTATTCATTAAGGCTTTTTGAGGTATGGCAAATGCAGAAATAAAGGGGCTCTTGCAGAAACTGGGTATTACTACAGTACATGTGAGTCTTAGATTTTGCCAGATATGATCGGATTGCCACGGGTCTCTTTGTATTTGCCATTCCTCAAAAACATTAACTATACACTATTTCCCTTCCTTCCGACAGTGATGTAACAGGCGCAACATGTACGCATACCGTATGTGTGTTCCGCTTTTCTACGGGTGAGTGTAGGCGCGCTCGTTTATATACTGCAATTACCGTCGAATGAGGCATCAGTTACGTCACTGTCTCATGATGGACAAATAGACTATAGGATAATAATAATAAAAGTGTCAATCAAGAGGACAGACAAACTGTCAGACTATGCAATAGAAATAGAATAGGAAAACCAGTGTCTTCACATGGCCACATCATTCCTGATTGCATACTATTTGTATGGCCATAAACCAAAACATACAATGTAGGAGGAAAAGGCCAGTTTCCCTATTCTATTTCTATGGAGCATGCAGACTACAAAATAACACAGTGGGATAGTCTATTTGGCCATCACGAGACAGTGACGTAACTGCGTATTCTACTAACTGCAGCATATAACGTACGCGCCTACTCGAGGCTCTGGCCTATAATACACACGAGCGTTGAAAGACGGAAGATACATACGCGTGCGTGTAGGCACTGGCCTATACACACGAGCGTTGAAAGACGGAAGATACATACTCGTGCGTAAAAGCTGCTCCTGATAAGTTACGTCACTGTCCAGAGGAAGCCATATAGTCTAGAGTATAGAGTGTAAAATTATGGAATTTTTGTCACAAATGTGAGTAGTTGTAAGTAAGGTCAGTGTTTAGTCAGGGGTTGGCTGATTTATCAAATGAATTACTGTAAAACCACTTAAGATTGCGAGGGATTTAATTTCACAAATTTCGTGAGGGATGTAGATTCACAAAATTAAATACCCGCGAAACTGACAATATTGAAAGTAACAGTAACATTTTTAGATTCGCAAAATTAAATGCCTGCTAAAATAGCAGTAATTTTCTATTCGCCAAAGACGAATCGCTAACGATTTGTTACAGTTTTGTTTAAAACAATGCTTTTCATTTGTGGCTAAAATACAACACTACGCGTATTTTCGTAAGCATTCGGCACTACGCTTGTTCAAAACCACTCGCCAGTCGCTGTACAGGCAGTGGTATCGGCGTTACTGTACGCATGGCAGTAAGTGCCTCAGCGGAATCAGGGAGAGCGGGCGGTGGTGATCGAACCAGGCTTACTAGTACTGCTTTACTGAAGGACGCAGTGGCGAAAAATGTTGTTGTACAGTGCTACGGTAATTGAAAAGGTGGGCGCTTTTAAGGGATTGTTTGTTAGTAGTCATTGAGAAAATAGGGGTGGGCGCTTATAAGGGCATGGGCGCTTAATAGGGCTAATACGGTACCAACATTTGCCTGAACAAAATGCGCTGCTTTGTTTCTAGATTATTTTCAATCTGAATGAATACTAATCTTACCAAAAAGTGTTATGAAAACAAACTTGCAATGAATTACCTCTTCATCAAAAATTACAAATTTTTGGATCATGACCAAAATGGTATCAATAAGGATCAGGATGATGATCAAACAATGTATTGCTATAAAATAGGCATTATAATGTGGTATGTAAAGATTTTATAGCATAATTGTATAATTTAATTGTATTATGCATCTTGACATTGATTTCTACGAATAATGTTAACATTTTCCACGCGGCAGGCGTCGGCAAACGACATTCCAAAATTTCACAAAATGTTTCAAAAATGTCAAAATAATTGAATTTCATTACCATTTAAAATCACCATGAGAAATGCATTTAAATCAGTACAGACATATCTAGTATTGATACAGTTATCCTTAAAAAGACCTTGAAAGTTGGGAAAGGTTTATGAAAAAATATGTTAAATAATATGGTAAAACCAAAAGCTGTGTGGAAAGTGTTAACATTTATACAAGACTTCTCTAATGAATTGATAACGTATAATTTATAGTCACTTAAAACATGATATATTTTTGTTTAAGTTTTCAAATATATATTATTTTATTATCTTCAAAGAAAAGACGGTTTCCTCCCAAACTTTCGGATTTGATGGGTCGTAACTCGTAACATGGTATTAAAATAAATAAATACAGCCTGTTACTTAGACCTCAACAAGAGAAAATCATACAATGTACACTTTGTTTATGAATCTTTTGGGCACAATTTAGTACCAATTTGCCAACAACCAACAAAGATATTGCCATGAATCAGTGTAGCACCATTTAATGAAAATCTATGACGTTTCCAAATTCACACGGATTCATCTAAATGTCAAAAGATAATCAGAAGTCACTCTATATAGGACATATACAAAGTGTATGACTTTCTTTTGTTGAGCTCTTTATAATATAATTTGGAATTGTGATAGAGTGTAATTTAATACCTTTAATATCTTGGCATGTTCATATTTGGGCGGGCAACTTTCAAATCCTGGCTAAGACCCTGGTTGGATATGTGCAGACATCACTGCTCCTAGGAAGGTAAATGGGCTGTCTTGATAGCAGCATGGTAGTTTTCTAAAATAATTAACGGCCCGAAAGGGTATGAATCAATCGAAGCAAATAACCCAACGCATAATTTTGTTCTGCATATTTTGACACCTCGATTGTTTAGATACGATGTTGCGGAGCGGAGTTAGTGTTATTTCAATGGTCGTAGGTCTAGTTTCAAAAGTGACAATCATCCCCCTATATAGACAATAGAAGCAGGTTTGCATTTATTGTTTTGAATGATCAGGTTTATGCTTTGCACACGTGTACAAAAATGCAACATACACTCAGAAAATGAATATAATGTGTTCCTTTCACAACACATATTTATTGTTTTCATTCAATTTCAACTTTGCCATGAATTTATCTTCAGTACTGTGTGTCCACTATCATTGTCCACTACAGCGTGTAAAGTATAAACCTGATCATCATGATCATTGAAAACATTAATGCAAACCTGCTTCTATTGGGACGATTGTCCCTTTTGAAACTGCACCTACGTCCATTGAACTGACAATAACTCTGCTCCGCAACATCGGATCTCAACAACCGAGGTGTCAATATACGCAGAACAAAATTATGCACTGGGTAATAGGCTTTGATTAATCCACACCCTTTCGGGCCGTTAATTATTGGATCACGTGTATGTGTCTCGATACTTTGTGTGAGGAGTTTATATGATGTATGTGTAATAATGTATCTCTGTAGTAATGAAGATCTTTATTTTTTAATTTATAAACATGTTCATTTAGTAGATCACAAGATTATGATGCAGTTGAACCTTGTTAACACAAATTGATGACACTGAATTCCTGATAACACACAGAGTTTTTCAAGTACCAAACCTTTGTTTTACATTATAATACGACCTGATAACACAAATTCCTGTTAACACTAAACTAAAATTTGAGGCCTGGACAACTTTGTGTTAATAGGCTTCCACTGTATAATAATTTTGGGATGGGAGCAAAATGTTGAAATGAAGGTTGCCAATAAATGCTTGAGAGGTTTAGAATGAATAACATACAAATTATTTTCTTTCAATGTACTTCCTTTTAATTACTACAATTGTCATATTATTCACTTAAAAAAAGAAACCCTGTACAACTTGTGCTGTTTCTGACATCTATTCTCTATTCATTCAAAATCAATTTACCCTTCTCTGCTTGTTTTTATTTGAACAAATAGCAGGCGTACATGTATGATATTCGCCTTTGAATTTCTGTGTTGTGTCACCCCCTGGAATACATGGGGGAGCTGATATAGCATCAATTTATTCTGTTTTTCAGTACAACTGTTAGGCGCGAAGAACAGTTTATATAGTTCTTGTAATTTTAATAATAAATATACGGACTAAAGAATACTGTATGAAATTCAGTATTTTTACCGATGGCGGTTTAATTTACCAGTTTAGGTATTAAATGATTAATATATTGGACTAATAATAATATTGAGATAGAAATCTTAGCATTATGTTAAAAACATTTTATGTTTGTACATTTGTATATTACTAAACTGTATCATACATGTATTATCAATCCAAGTATAGCTTTAATTTGACTTTCAGACAATATTGGTCCAAAAAAAGAGGATCGTTGATGTACATTTGTGTGGTATATTTGTATGTAAATAATAATGTTAAGATGAAAAGATCTTTGTAGATTAGGGTTACTAATTTGACAAGCCATGTCTTGTTACATGTTTGAAGATTGTTGAAGAAAATGGCCGGCAAGCACAACATTGTCCATTATATGCTGGAAAAGTAATTTTCGAGCCTTAATCGCGTAATTATATTGAACAAAACGTTAAAACTTATTATAAAACACCATTAAAAACTGCCATCTCTCAACATGCCATTTTTAAAAATTTGCAAAGATTTAAAGCCGACTTCAATGACGTCACGATTCCTGGTGCATTGAATAACTATGACTTCATTGAAATCGGGCTTTAAATCACCACAAATTTTGAAAATTGCATGTGTGAGAGATGGCTACGTGATTTAGGCTCGATAATTACTTGTCTAACATAATGGGCAATGTTGTGCTTCCCGGACACCTCCTTTAATGTTAAATACATAATAAGCCTTATCGCGAATAGGTAAAAATCAATTGATTATTGTTTTCTGATGCATTGTGGGAGAAAAAATGGGGCAAATTTGGTCCCTTTTCTCTCCCACAATGCATCAGAAAAGGATAATCAATTGATTTTTACCTATTCGCTATAAACCTTATGTCAATACATTTATAATGTGCCTAGTCCATGTTTAACTTGCTGTGCTCCATGATGTGTTCTGGGCATTCACATTTTGCCCTTCCTGGCTGCTGCTAGAAATGTAAGTGTGGCTGATGTAATATTTGCATCATCTAATTATAGTCTATTCAGTGTCATATGAAACATATTCTTTTGAACTACAATCACTAGTAGTAAACAAAACAATTAACAAAGTATCCTCTCTGAAAGGTCAAAAGCTGGGCATAATTCTGTTATACCCTACACACCAACATCGGTAATATGCGTCGTTCTTAAAAATCATGCACTATGAATACCTCTGAAGGGTATAACAGAATTACTCAAAAAGCTGTATGCTCACAGCTCACAGATAAGCCCTAACTCTAGTACACCACACGGCAACAGATTTCTTTTCGACCCCCAAAATTCACCAGGAAGGTCACCCACCCCCGGGATTTGAACCGCGGACCTCCAGCACCAGGGTCCAGAACCTAGCCACTACACCACGGCTGTCAATTGACACTCGGCGAGTATATTCGCCTCATTATATTAACTTAAATACATGTAGCCTGGGTCCGTTTTGTAGCCCAAAAACCTGCACGCCGGGTTATAAAAACATTTTTTTCCGCCCAGTTGCTGTGTGGTGTAGTAAAGTTAGGGTTACTAAAGTTAAAAGTGAAACCTACAGTGCACAATCCTGGTCAAAATTTGTCGGAACCCTTTTTACCCTGTCATTAACATTCACGCCCTATAATTCCCCCGGTTCAATGTTGAAACATGGTTTTTGGAAAACGTTACACTCAACACTGGAGATAGATTTATCGAACCAATTGGGCTACTACACATCTACTTGTATAATTCAATTCATTTTTTAGTCCAACATTGAAGTATCTTGTCTAACAAAATGTCTATAATTGAGTGAAGCTAATTTAAATTTCCCATTCACTGAGCACCACAAATTATCAATGTTTTTTCTAATTATGGACACTTCTAGTTTACACTTTAATCCGAGAATTACTATTTTAAGGATGCAAATGCATATCAATATCATAATATGCAGTTGGGTGTGTATTGTCTGCACCATAGTTCTGGAATACCCTGTTCACCCTAGGCCAGTGGTTCCCAACCTCCGGGTCGCGACGCACTTTTTGTGGGGTCACGGACTATTCTAATTTAACCAAATTCTATGTTGTATCATAGTAAAGACATGTGACTTTGTTCTGTGAGGGGTTGCGCTCTGATGCTGGTTTCTGGAATGGGGTCACCACAGAAAAAGGTTGGGAACCACTGCCCTATACTTTACACTATTTTCCATAACATGTAGAATGTGAAAAGTACAATATGAAGCTAAGGGTATTACATAATTATTCTGTTTCTTCCACACACCTAAAAGGCTCACTTCTTCTGTGCTGTCACTTCTCCTGTGCTGTCTTCCACTGTTGCATAAGAGTATTGTAATCCAATTTTAAGTTTGTAATGTATTTTATTGGTGCTGATGTGTTGATAACAATTGATCTCAAATTTTAAAGGGATGGCTTTCAAAATTCCTAGGCTAAGTAAAAAAATATACAAAATACTGGACTTGAGCAGGGGTAGCATTAACCCCAGATTAAGGGTGAATGACCCTTCCAAATGAACTTTTCAACCCTCATGTTTGAACATTTTGTGATGGGCATGGGGGTAAAATCAGACTCTCAATCTTTGGACCTGTAGCCTACAGTCGCTATGGCAAAAACATTTCCCCCCGCCCCCCTCCAAATGAAATTATCTCATGTTGGAACATTTTGTGATGGCATGGGGGTGAAATCAGACTCCCAACTTTTGGACCTACATAGCCTACAGTCACTATATTGCAAAAACATTTTCACCCCCACCCCAATTTTGTTTTCTTTTTGCATGCTCGGGAATGAAAAGAGACCACCAGTGTCTGGGTGTTAATGCTACCACTGGACTTAAGTTTTTGAAAAACTCTGTTGCATCCTACACCATTGGACTTAAGTCACATGATACAGTAGTTGCTTGACAAAGATCATCTGTGTTGGACATATACATGTATAACATAGCATGTGGACAAAGTAAGTCTACTATTTTGAATATATTTTACTCTGTTTTCAGCTATTAATAATCCTGTCTTGATGAGTTGGCATTTTGTTTTAGTATATAATGTGTAGTTGACATTCTTATAGTGAACAATTATGGTGCTAAACTAATGTAGCATACAGCTCTATCATGTGAGTGTTTCACCATATATATACTGTTCACTGCCTATAGCAGACCTGAAACTACACTGAGCCAAAAAAGAAACTTATAAAAAAAGAAACTTATAAAATTTTAACAGATCACCAAATAAAATTCTGTGCATGAAAATGTACCAAATTTGGATACAATATTACTGCAATGTATTGCTTCAAATGGCAGTCAATAACCAATTGTTTGCTTCAATGACACAAGAGAAATGTGCACTGCACTGACCCTATGGTGATCTGTTACAATTATATAAGCTTCTTTTTTTGGCTCAGTGTATTTCAGCTGACTTAAGCTTCTTTATTGCTCAAGTTCACACATTTTCTTTAAAATCGTAAGCTCCTGAAGGTCAGTTTTAGGTGTGCTATAGGCCCTGCTTCAATATTGTAGATCTGGAGGAGGTTTGGTTAACACTCAACAAGCATGGATAAGAAATCACAATATTATATCGTTTTTTATCAACCAGATTATAAATAAAATATGCTTGCAGAATTAAAGCATCATTCATTTATAAGTCGGAAATTATTGTACAATCTTGCGCATTCATTAAATCCATTTGCAAAAGATTTCATGGGCATGTGATTCCCTGCTGTCTCATATTATTAATTGACAAAATTGTGAATTTATGTACTGTATTTTGATTGCAAGTCAGCAGAAAGATTGCAATACTGACAAATTATTTTGATTAATACGATAAATCGTATGGAGTTTGGAAATTGAAAGGACCAAGATGTGATCATGTGAAGTGTACATAAAGTCGTAGACCAAATTTATATGCTTTCATTGTTTGCAACTGATAGATGACCCAAACTGTATTGTTTACCATTGTTGAAAGACATAACATACTAAAAGAATAAAGGATAACACAGTTATTTAACAAATATAATAGTCTGTTTATTTATTCATTTGTGTTGTACTTTAAATTAAAGAATTTGATGACATGTGGACGACAAAATGTGTAGCTGACAAAATCCCTAATTTTAATATTGCAATTTTGATATTGCTTATGAAAGCAAGGTACTATTTATACAATACAGGGTGTCAAAAAAGTGTCCCATGTGAAACATGATTTTTTGGGATTTTTTTCTCTATCCATGCATTTTTCCAGTCACAAATCCAATTGAATTTGTAGGACTAATTGGGCTTGCCAACATTCATATTTTCTTGAAACAAAAAACTTGGGATGTATTTTAAGTTATTTTTGATACTTTTTTGACACACCCTGTATTTCCAACTATTTGTGATGTGATCAAGCACAATGAGTCAGAAGTCGCCAAAATTGATTCTGAGATAAATTATTACCTGGAAACAAATTCTTTGTATTTTATGGTTTTGAAAACCCTTCATAACCCCTTCTGCAAACAAATAAACTAAGCAATCAATTATAATTAGAAAACTAAATTAGAACATTTCAACTTCCGACTCATTTTGCTTGTAAGCATCACAATTATAAACCTGTGCAACCAAATTTATCACCAATTTATTACTCTCAAATACCAACCTTCTACCTGCCCTCTCTTCATGAAAGGACAACCAAACAATTTGGGCTTAAAACCGTGCCTAAATAAAACGTGAGTTCATCTTTTAAACGATGCGTTTAACAAAACCTGATTTTAAACAACACAAATCTCATCCCCAGAGTGGTATTGGGTTACAATAGATATTGACCGAATTCATCAAATGCATGTGCATTCTTAAGACTACACAATCTGCACATTAGCTGCAAAAGGTCATGTTTTTTATACTGGGTACCCAAAAAAGGTGGATCTGTTACATTTGCACTACATATTATTACTTTGCATGCATATATTTTGGCTATTCTTTATCACACATACTCAAATTTGGTCTTATTTTGATGAGAAAGTATTTGGCCTTTATTTTAAAAAGAAAAATATAAACTACCATGGTTCTGTTAATTACAATAGTTCGTTAAACCTCATTAGTCAGGGGTGGAAGAGTATGTGGAGGAGGAGTATGCGGAGGAGGAGGAGTGCATAGTTGAACAAGTATGGTGCAATATACATTGGGCAAACATAAAATGCACTTGTTTCACTCTTGGTACAATTATATATTGAAAACATAACATTATTGAAGCATATTTGAATTAAAAATATAATTAGTTAATTAAGGGCGCACCACACCAAATATCTTTCTCATTGAAATACGTGTAAAAGTGCCATATTTCAAGACACCTTTTCTACCCTCCGGTTACATTTATTGCATACTTGTCACCTATGACCATTTTCAGTAACATCTCAACTTTAATTTAAGCCTTGTTTCATGAGCGGTTATTAAGCTAAATTTTCCGCTACGGACCTGCACACAGCGCCCTCACTTTTTCACGTTTTCTGGCATGCCTCACTATTTAGGCAGGTGCTTACGCCCTGGGCACTATTTAGGTCGATAAATTAAAAAATATCGTATTTTATCATTGTAGGTCCAACGGATAGGTCCCACTTGTTCATTTAAATACAAACATACCATCCCCGGAGAAACAAATTGCCCGAAAACCACACATTAATAAATCTAGTCTTCGTGCTTTTCCGGAACTACTGCAGGATTACACGAATTGCGCATTGATTTGGTGTGGTGCTCTCTTAAGGAATCATCAATTAGCATTAAGAAGCTCAAAAAACTGTTAAGAAACGTAAGTTGGTCGCAGTCTGCAAATGTATGCAAACATTTGCCTGCACCAAACTGTCCATTTTAAAAGTATAGAAAGGTTGAGGTACCCTTTTGAATAAATAAATTTAACTATTGAATTAAAAATTAAAAGAAGATATGTAATTAACCTCATTTATTCTGTATTGTCTGGATGTTAATTAGCACATTTTGTTAAATGCGTTTGTGTGGTGTTATTACTTGTTTTTAACTGTGTTACCAAATAAGTAAAAAACTGCTGGTTTTCATCAAGCTTGTAAACTCAGGAGAATTATTAAATTATTAGGAATGCAACTGAAAAGTAAGTTGATACGATACTAGTAACTACTAGTTTGCCAATCAACATTGGATCACCCTATATGTTGAATACAACTTAAAACGATAACATTTTATAATTCAATCTTAAATCAGACTCTTGAAATTTGAATACTGGGTTCAAACATTATGGAAACTAACCTAATTTGTTCATTTGAATGTGCTTTGCACATCATGAAGGTGCAAGAAGGATGAATGCAATTGATTGTATGCCACTAAACATGTGCCATTGGGAAAATTTGAGTCACCCTGTAGTTAAAGGGCCCCTTTTTATTGAACATTATTTGAAACTCATACCACTTTAAGCATTTGCCACTTCAAATTGGAATGTAAAATCATGTTTCTGATGCAAATTTAAATTCATTCAATTTAATGAATGATTTGTGGATAATCACGTATACCTAAATTAATGTTTTAAACACCCTATATGTTTAAAATTAAAATCAATCAATCTTTGTGTACATGTAATTGATGCATTTGTATTTGAAATCTACTTGAATTTTGTTAAAATACTAGTCTTTGTATGTATGTAGTAATAGAAGCATTTTTCCAGAACTAAATAAACACATTTTTAGACACCCTGTATGTAGAATTTCAGATTCATAATGAAATTTAATTTGCATATGTCTGGATGGGTATTTTATTAAACTACTTTAAATATGTACTGAACTTTTCTCTCATCACTTCATATGCATAGTGGAAGTAATTATTGAAACCCTTCTTTTTTAGAAGATTTTGCTTGTTACACCCTGTACAATTTCGGACCACCCTGTACCGTTGATGCTTAATTATGTTTCATATATTTGTCAGGTCTGTTTTATAATGTAATTTGTAACTTAGGTACTCCGGTACTTTTTATGATGGTTTTTGGTTTGCGTTAATTATTTTGATGTATTTTAACCTTTTGTACACTATAATATTGCTCTGTATATTTTATATTGTTTTAGTCATTGTAAAGCGCCTTGAGTTTTGTCGTTTCTAAAAGTAAGGCGCTTAAAAGTGCGTGTTATTATTATTATTATTATAATCAACTTGGTTGTATGCTATTTGCATCCGTTACAGTATATGCTTTCAGAATATGTATACTTTTACCAACTTAAAATGTAAACTTTTTCAGATATAATGCATTAACTGAAAAAGGAACCTAATTTATGGAAAAAGGGACATGTAACACAAATTGTACCCAGTATAAAAAACATGACCAAAAACAAATAAGTTCGTTTCATCACACACACAAACATAATATATAGGGCGAGTCGGAATGATGCAGACCCAATTTGAAAAAATTATAAAAATTATGTAGCCATTATATAAAAACAAGTGTAAAATCAGATATGTTATAGGTTGAAATATTTGGTGAAAAATTCCAAGTACATGTATATATCTACATGTGTGGTACCTTTTTTAAGAAATTCCTGAGAAAGAGATGTTCGAACCGTTCACATAAAACATTCAATAGTTTTCCCAGAATACTCTAAATTGCCTGGAAAAAAATCAGCCAACTTGGGTCCAAATCATTCTAACTCGCCTGTACAGGGTGTATCAAAAAAATTAGGACACTTTTTTCATGACGGTGTAATACTTGTTATAACCATTGGACCATGACCAATTTAGTCTCAGAGTAATTAAAGCCCAATTAATTATTATGATATCCTGAAAATATGAGATCAATCCGATGAAAAATAAGAAAACTAGCATACTTTGCGTAAACCATGTCATTTACTGGTTTGTACAATGGGATTTACATGTATAGACCACTGTAAATAACATGGTTTACGTTACAATAATTACATAGAAAATAATCTATCAGTCAATAGCAAAGATTAGATTGGTAATCTATATACTAATTTTCGGAACATGGCTTTATTAGATAGTTCAATATAATTTTACACTCGCGTCCCTCCTCAACTGAAAAAGCGTGGTAATTGCGCCTCTAATACACGAGCTAATTAGATAGTTCAATGCCCGTTTTTTACCGTTTTCAGACATGCGCAGAAAGGATCACATGTGAAAATCCGAAATGTTGAATTTCTTTTACTCGGGTAGCTACTTTCGGACACAAATTGTGGTTTTCGGAATGAGTGATGACATATGGTCTTCACCCAAAATATTTTCTTCAGGGATATAGCTACATTTCTGTATATGCGGCTGTTTGTTATTCTTAAAGATCGCATAGTAACAAGCATTTATACGTCCGACAAATAAAAATATTTCACGACATTTTCTAAATGTAAACAAAAACTCTTACACAGATCTTAAAGTGACACTTTCACATTAGTAACATAGATGAATGCGACGTTTGCTAACGATAAAGAAACTGGCAGTACCATGTCAACCGTTTCTATGTTGTGCTGCGCGACCGCGTTTAACATGGCGCACGCGGTTCGGCGCACACGTAATGACGCAGACAAAAAGTGTACGCGTTTGTGGCGCAAACCGTGCACATTGTAACGGAGCAGAGTGAAAGCAGGCAGTCCGTACACTCTTAGAAAAAGGATGCTTCAGGCTTCAGGGGTTCTTGGCTGTCCCGTATGGAACCCTTTATATCACCTTAAAAGGTTCAAAAAAGAACCATTTTAAGGTTCAAAATAGGCAAAATATGGGCAAACATTGGTCTTTCGAACCTCTAAAGGTTCTCTACAGAACCTTTTGGGGCCTTTAAAATCAAAGAACCTTTAAACCATTATACGGGACAGCCAAGAACCCCTCTGAAGCACCCTTTTTCTAATAGTGTACCCTAAAGCCACCTCCTCCTCTCCGCACTTCCCTTACTTGATAATCTGGATATAAGGGCACATGGGGCATCTGGATAAACGGAACGTGTGGTACATTATCATGATTATTATAGAGTGTCTGGATTATTCAAGGCATCCGTGGTATCTGGATTACGGGGTTCACTATAAAACGAGTCTCAAATTACCTGGATATACTATGCGCATTGCGCAGGTGGGCCACCTGTGATAACTGGATTTTAAGGGTGTACACTCAGGTAGTATCTCGGGAGGCTTTATAGAACACAGCAAACATGATAAAGGGACTACATATACTATACTATACGAGGAATAATGTATTTAATGTAAATAGGCCAAACAAAACCCGGATGGCACACATTGTGCTCAAGTACAAGCGTTGCTTCAGGCTTCAGGGGTTCTTGGCTGTCCCGTATGGAACCCTTTATATCACCTTAAAAGGTTCAAAAAAGAACCATTTTAAGGTTCAAAATAGGCAAAATATGGGCAAACATTGGTCTTTCGAACCTCTAAAGGTTCTCTACAGAACCTTTTGGGGCCTTTAAAATCAAAGAACCTTTAAACCATTATACGGGACAGCCAAGAACCCCTCTGAAGCACCCTTTTTCTAATAGTGTACCCTAAAGCCACCTCCTCCTCTCCGCACTTCCCTTACTTGATAATCTGGATATAAGGGCACATGGGGCATCTGGATAAACGGAACGTGTGGTACATTATCATGATTATTATAGAGTGTCTGGATTATTCAGGGCATCCGTGGTATCTGGATTACGGGGTTCACTATAAAACGAGTCTCAAATTACCTGGATATACTATGCGCAGGTGGGCCACCTGTGATAACTGGATTTTAAGGGTGTACACTCAGGTAGTATCTCGGGAGGCTTTATAGAACACAGCAAACATGATAAAGGGACTACATATACTATACTATACGAGGAATAATGTATTTAATGTAAATAGGCCAAACAAAACCCGGATGGCACACATTGTGCTCAAGTACAAGCGTGGAATGGTACAAGTGATCTTGATGATAGACTTCGCCGACCATAAAACTAAACGACCGACCATAAAACTATAACGCTCAGAACGTAGGCCTACTGAATTACCTGGATACAGTATGTGCATATGGGCAGTGGCGACACTTGCACCAGCACCATATGTTAAAGGCATATTATGTGATCTTTTCCAGAGAGCGCCCTCTATTCGTGATTTTTTTAGAGAGTAGATTTTCTTGCAGATTTACATTTCTGATCATAAATCGTACATATATATATTCCAAGTTACAGAGCGATACGATTCCTAATTACCTCAAAATCATGGTTTTAGAGTGAATTTAGACTTAGTCTAGAATAAAATAAGTTGTCGGATATCCGACAGTTTATTTTCACTCTAAAACCATGATTTTGAAGTAATTGAGAATCGTATCGCCCTGTAACTTGGAATGTATGTACGATTTATGATCAGAAATGTAAATCTGCAAGAAAATCTGCTTTCAATTTTTTTCGATGTTGAGGGCGTTCCATGGAAAGATCACATAATATACCTTTAAAGGAGTAAAACGGGGTGGCAGGGCAATAAAAGAATCGGGGGAGACATTTAAAAGTTAATTTTATGTAACTTTCAATTTTGACATTAAAATTCAACTTTTAATTATTTGGGGTACAAAATAGGTAGAGACATGCGCTGACAGGAGTATAACTGGGGGTATTAAGAACAAGTTGATGGAGTAGGCCTACTCGGATTAAGATCTTGGGTATCTGTATTATTTAAGAGCACATTGGGCTTAGGCTCATGGTGTATTAAGGGCACCATGTCACTTACATTATATCAAGGGCACCTTAGTACTCTTGATTGATATTTATATAAACATTTATAACGCTTTGATATTACTGACCTCTGCCTATTGTGACTTTTACTGTCCGCTATCTTCGGCACCCGCGTTTAGCTATGATAAAGTAAGGGCACCTGGGTATCTCGAGATAACGGCACACTGCAGTGGGCCTACCTTGATTATGTGGTATCCAGTGCATTATTAAGGGCACCTGAGGTAACTGGATTAGGGGGTAGGGCTTAGGCATACGGGGTCCCTGGATATAATGGGACAACGGGTACCTGCATTTCAGGTCTCATGGGAGGCCTACATAGGTATCTGGAAACACAAACGTAGGCCTACCTATATTAAGGCAATGTATAACCTGGATTATCAAAAGCACCTGCGATATTCGGATTATTTAGGGCCCCGTCTGGATTATGTATAGGACATGTTCTTGATATTATTGTATCAAATTTTCTTACGCTTTGTTTACTTATTCCCCGTGAAATTTTCTAGCGGGTCCAGCGCGAAGCGCTGGTGCCCGCTAGTCCATATAATTCTGGCACAAATCAATACTGGCTAAATAATCCACAAATCAGATGCATGCATATTCTGTGCAAAAGTTCTCGAACACAATGTAGATGGTTCATTAGCATGATAAGAAGTAGAATTGGCATAAATAGTGTGCACGTTCAAGTTACTCTACTGTTACTGCATGTGTTAGGCATAGTAAAAAAAAATACATGTTTCCCGTCCGGACTTTTTAAAAAAAAGGAGGAGGGAGGGTCTTACTATTTACTATTTTCCCATTTTTTGATATTTTTTTCAAGATGGCCGCCAAGTCGAAAGTGACCAACTGACTGTGTTGCAGACACCCCTAAACAGGAATTTCCACTCTAATTGCCAGAGGAATACAAATATGAAAAGGTTTACCTAATATATAGAGCCAAGTACACATTGTTTCTTTATGTTTTCTTCAGGTTGAATGAGGAACAAAACATCATTGATCGAAAGGATGTAGGCCTACATGTCCCCATGGTATACTATTTGAGAAGCCATGTCAATAATTCCGTGTCACGCATTGCATGAACATGCTATGAAATGATACAGCATTTCTATTACACCTGCCATTCCTATGGGCAAAGGATCAATCACTAAAAAAAAAATATTAAAAAAAAAAAAAAATATTATTATTATTTTTTTTAATTTTAATTTAATTTTAATTTTTTTTAACAGAATTTTTGGAAATAGTAAATAGTAAAAAATAGGAGGCGGCGGCCAAAAAGGAGGCGGGCGGGGACGGGAAACATGTTTATTTTTTTACTAGGCCTTAATGACCATTGTACATCCTACAAAATAGATTGCCTTGCCTAATAGGTCACAACTTCCTTAATTAATGATGGATTTGTCTCATCTTTTTAGGATTTTATCTTTATCGGTTGTACTTTACATTGAAATAAAAATTGGTCATGCTTCAGTGATTTAACAAGGATTTAAACCATCATCAAAAAGTGTACTAATTTTTTTGATACACCCTGTATATGTGAAGCATCACATCAGAGGTACATTATTTCCAAACTGGTTTATTTTTAGAGGAAAATAGAGAAAATTAAAATGTATACATTCAAACCTCATTAACACAAACTCTGTTAACACAAAATTCCTGTTAACACAAAGTGTTATTCAAGTCCCAGGCTTTATTTATATTTTACCATATAATATGACTGGAAAAGATCGCATAATATACCTTTAACATTTAGGAAGAGTCCAAACTTTTCACTGGCTGCTTTCACTCTGTGTATTAGAACTTGAAGTTCAGCTTTGGTGACACTTTAGGTAAAAATACATACATTTAAAAAAAAACCACAGCCTTTCGCCCTGTCATGAAATAACTTCTTAACATCCATAAATAATACGCCACTCTCGTTCCCAGATGCATTGAATCGCTAGGAATCGATTTCAAAAGAAGTGCTATTGTCCATCGCGCTCATGGGCTCGAGTTTATGTATAATATAAAACTGGGTGAAAATAAGTGTCTATAGATGGGGTGACAGGTGATGTCACACCAGACATTTGGCCAGCAGTTACCATTGTTCTTTGCCCGGCGGTTTGCGTGCGCATCCTGTTTTGTTTAGGACCTGTGCTTTTAAAACTCGCGCCAAAGCATTATAAAGGGCAATAAGGCATAGCGGACAGTGTTGTGGTCATGTGCTGTTCACTCAAGCATGTATCGACAGTCCAGTCCCTTCGACCGTTCCGTTTGTTGATAAACATTGCTGTCACCCCATCTATAAACTTCACAAATGGCGTTACATCTATCGCATCAGTCAACCCTAACCTCCTAAGTCACATTTTGAAGAATTTTTTTTTCAACGACAAAAACGCGGACAAAAAGAGTGCGAGACGAACGCTCTACCAGTGCGCCACGGGGGCCAACCATACTCGGGCCAGTGTATTGGCCCGACTATGTAATGTAGCCTGGGGCCATTATTTCATCGAAAAAGTGCCACGCCAGCTGGCACAGACAGACTTTACCTTGGACTTTTGCGGCATTGAGGATGGTTAGGGTTAATGCGTGTATAAATTTATATGCTTCAAATATTAGAAGTTTTTTAACTTTCACTGTTGCTTTTTTTATCAAACTAATTTTATGTATCCTGTTAGCTAGTATTAGATACTGTAGTTGCCGCAATAGACTATCAATACCCGACGTTCTGTTTACCGGGCTTTTCAAAAATGCTAGTCTTACAGGTGTGTGCCAAACAGACATAGATCAGCTCCACACAACATTTCAATAGAGATAATGGGGACTTAACCATCCCTGTCTCGATTATCTATGATTGAACAGACGTTTGTTCTTTTGAACACGAAATAGTGGTGAATTTGGCAAATTTTGAATGAGACCTCTCCATATTCTGAAGCAGGTGGCTAAGCACCGAAACAAGCGATTGCTACAAATAAGGTATCGTTGGAAAGAAAAAAGTGATGTATACAAATGCTAGGTATCTAAACTGCTCACAAAAAGTATCGAAACACTTAAGAAATGATCCAATACATAACGGCTCGAAAGGGTATGCATTAATCGAAGCAAATAATCAAGTGCATAATTTTGTTCTGCGTATTTTGACACCTCGATCGTTGAGATACGATGTTGCGGAGCGGAGTTATTGTCATTTCATGATCGTGGGTCCAGTTTCAAAAGTGACACTCATCCCTATTGAAAAACACGAATCTGATCATTCTAAACAGTAATGCAAACCTCTTTCTATAGGATGATTGTCACTTTTGAAACTGGACCCACGACCATTGAAATGACAATAACTCCGCTCCGCATCATCGTATCTCATCGATCGAGGTGTCAAAATACGCAGAACAAAATTATGCACTTGGTTATTTGCTTTGATTAATGCATACTCTTTCGAGCCGTTATATATTGGATCATTTCTAAGTGTTTCGATACTTTTTATGAGCAGTTTAGATCTAATATTCAGTCAGATCTAATATTCAGTCAGACTGTCCTATTTTTCAAAAGTGGAAAAGCGAGATGAGCTGTACCTTTAGCCTGATGCATCACATTCACATCACTCTTTATCTTCATGTTTATCTTCATGACCATATTTATTCAGTCTATAAATATATTTTGATAATAATATGTTATATAATTTAAATCTTATATACATCATTAACATTTCTGACCCACTCCAACTAAACCTGAAAAAATCTCATTCGCTTGATGGAAGAAAGCGATGTCATACACTAAACAATACCTTTTTACATTTAAAATCATGAACAATAATTCACACACTCTTATAGTAGTATCGAACCAATCATGAAGCAGGAAACTAGAATATGCTGAATGCATTGAAAGCGTCGAATTGCACTCCGCGTGCGCGCTGTACGATTCGCTCACTGCACACATTATTTGATTCGTTGTTCAGGCAGTCCAGGTTCGCCGATTTTTACTGCGGGTATTAGCAAACTTGTTATTAAACATGTTGTTATTCGTTATTAAAGCGTTTAAAAAGTATGCACAGAATTGTGAACTTTGATTTGTATAGTGTCGTGTATAATGTATGAATTAGGTCAATACATGCACAAGTTTTGTTTATCAACAAATTAGACAAATCAATGCACTTGCGGAAATGTTGAAGCTCACCATAGCAGCACTCCCCCTGCAGGGTCTTGCCATTATTCACACATCAACATCAGCGTGCGTGCATTTATTTGTTTAATTTCTCTCGAAACAAAATATACACATTTATTGACCTAATACATAAAAAAATAGTCATTTCACACAAGCAGCAACAACCCAGATCGTGTGCGCATGTTGTTGCTTTATATCAACTTTTAAGTAATTGTAAATAAAAATGTTGGTGTTTTTCCCATTTCTCATGTTAGTAGACTTTAAACTAAGCAATTTGTCATTTCATGTCTAGGCCTACTGAATGATAAATATGTTTTCCCCCTGTTTCTTCAAGCAATACGAAAAATATTAATGGTTTGGATTTGTATCGCATGCGGCCGACGAACCCCAAGCATTACTATCGGTTTGTATTGCATAAGTTAACTATGTAACAGGGCTCAAAATACTTTCTGTTTAAGGGGCTATTTTAAACATAATGGATCAAAAGTAGCCTCCCCCCCCCCCCCCCCCCCCCCCCCCCCCGTGTGTACTTTTTTGCATTGATTGATATCTTTTTTCGGGGCTATTTTTGTCAAATTCAGGGCCAATCGCTAATCACCCTTAGCCCGTCTATTTTGAGTCCTGACATGTAAGAATATTATCACACAAGCAATATCATTTCTATTATGAGTAAGAAAACCAGAAACAGGCGAGTTACCAAACAGACAACATTGTTATTTCAACTAGGACAAAAAATGTTTGATTGTCCTCGTCCGCCCGACTGCCTTTTTTTCTCTCAAAATTTTTTTAAACACATTTTATAGTGAATAGAAAATAGAAATATCATAAAAATACTCTTTAAAATATTACAGAGTTTTGTTTCCGTTTTGGTTATCACAACAAATACATCTGATTTCACTTTTGGTACCTAAAGAAAAGGGCAAGGAAGAAAAAAAGCCTCAAAAACACCCTTTTCCGACCGATCGACCCAACTTTATAAAGTGAGATATGGACAATCAAATATTCATTTTTTATTGGCCCAATGAGGTGCATCTATCCCAAAATTGGAGATGATTGTCTCCATCTAAAAATAATGCTGTCACTGTGTGATATCATGTGACAGATAGAAGGCAGAACCTACAAAAGCCTTCTTTCCTGTTCTTTAATCAATTTCATTCAAATATTCAGTTGTGAATGAAAAATTCAGCTTAAAATGTTAAATACATTGATCAAACAAGTTTAATATTGTTTTATCCATTTCCTGCAAAAGTAAATAATTTGTGTGTTAACCCCGGGCGGGCTAGGGTGAGCAGTACACACTGACCGGGACTGCTAGGGTTAAAATAACAAGCCACACATGATTATATAAATAACCAACTCTTCTTGTAATTATTGTATAAATACCAAAAAAAAGAAGGGCTTTCAATTCTGAATCTTGCAAGCTGTGTGTTTGCTTCAAAATCCGAAGAAAAGAATGAGTGTTTTTCTAATTATGAAAACAAGCATGTCTACCAACCAACCCTTCAATATATACTCTCTCTGTAAAATGTGACGTGTTCTACCGAAACCAGACGGAATTGGGCAGAGCTCCAAAATGAGAAATAGGCCAAAACATAATTGGGGTCAATTTTTTTGGGAATTTGAGTTTCTGGTAAATAATAAATCTTCAGAGTATTTATAACATTATTGTGAAAGATTCAGATCAAAAAATCATCTTAAATGTATGTTTCAGTGATTACAGGGCGATATAAACATGTAAAACCATGGTACAAAGTAACTTTAAAGGGCGATATCTCAGTTTGGTGTTTTCATAATAAAGACCGTAAAAGACAAACTTGAAAATGATGTAACTCCGCTTTGGGAAGTCTGATTAAAAAATGAGAGCTACTATTGTAAAGCTGAAGATCTCTACTTCAATAATCAATTTAATAGTAACTCAATTTTGATATTTTGCCCAATTGTGACTGGTTTCGGTAGAACACATCACAAATGTCAAACATCATACACATTCATTTTGCTGAATCTCCACCAAGATATCAGTACTATTCTGATCCTCAGACTTGATAACTCCCCGTTCTGTGACTTGAGAATCTGCAGCTAATGTACCCTGATGCTGCTCAGCCTGTTTAGTGGTTACATATTCTTTATGGTGTACAGCTGTTAGTCCTTGATGTATCTGCACAGAGTCTGTCTGTTGCACTTGGTGATATTGACTATCATCTTGCTGGATCTCCACTAAGATATCAGTACTACTCTGATCCTCAGACGTAATGACCTCACCATTTTTGTCCTGTGAATTTGCCACAGTTTCTTGGTGTGTTGCCACCTGTTCAGGAAATCCTTGGTGTACCTGTATAGACTCTGAAGACACCTGTTCTAAGCCATCAGCTGTCAATCTCATAACAATGCTCTGGCCCCCGTTTGATGATTCCGGTATTTCCGCTTGTGTCATGACCAGTGTGGTGCCTGGTGGCATGTTTTGCGTGCACATCTGTGCGATCTGCATTTGGGCACTCTCTGATAAGGCTAACTGCCTGCCTTCTGCTGCAAGCTGGACCTAAATTGTATTCAAACGGAACAATATATTATTATCATTTCAACAGATAATCAGCAACAGTATGGCAGGGTCATAGATATTTGTATACACCTGATTCCTGATAACAAAGTATAATCAGCAACAGTATGGCGGGGTCATAAATATTTGTATCCTACCATCGAGACGATTCTCATGTTCCTATTGGATAAGCGCCTGAATTTAGTGACTAGATATATTCCATATCCGACCCCGTATCCCGTAAGTAAGGAACTGCGCATGCGTTGTAGTAGGGTTGCAATGCCGGCACGTGACGATCGTCATGATTGCATCTGAACTTGCTCGGGTTTTAGGTGACTACTACTTTACAGAATCATTTGTTCTTGTTTTATTTTAATAGTGTTTTAGTAGGATAAAATCGTTATTAGGTGAGGTTGGGTCGGATACGGATTATATCTAGTCTCGGAGTCTGTATCATGCGCCCTCGTCCCGATACAGAATCTGGCCGGCCGACCTTCCCGATTTTAGGCTTGTGAGGGCAACACAACTTTCTTTCTTTTTGCCTTATGAGCATATTTTTTACCTGGTAAATTTCTTTTTGAGCACTGTATTGGCAATCAAGTACTTTACCTGATTCTGTGAACCCTCATTCCTACTCAGTGCTACTGGTACATTTGGTATAGCTGGTCATTTTTTGAGCACTGTATTGGCAATCAAGTACCATTCTTAACTGTTAACTGATTTTGGCGAACAATATCTCAAATTGAAGAGGAGAAATTTAATTGATCCATAATTTTATAATTTAAAAAGTTGGAACTATATTTTTAGAGTTATAACTTATGAGCATATTTATTTATTACCTGGTAAATTCCTTTTTGAGCACTGTATTGGCAATCAAGTACTTTACACCAACCCCAACACAGCCTCGTCTCCATGCCTCCTTCAGACTAAGCAGACTGAAGTAGGCATGTACATTGTACATAGGCGCACCGTGGTTCAGAAGTCACATAGAAATATTGGTCATGTGTATCGGAAGAGCTATCCCCGAGCACGTTAAAAGGTCACAGACTCCTTCGTAAAGAGTAGGGGATCATCCCGGTCTGTGTCTGTACACACACATATAATATGTATTCCTATACATACCTCCACTTGGCGTGGCGCACCAATGGAGTAAACAAATAGCCAAGAAAGAATGATGGAAGCAACTAAGCTGCTTCCATTGTTCCGTCCAAGAATGACTGATGATGATGATGATGAGTACCTTACCTGATTCTGCGAACCCTCATTCCTACTCAGTGCTACTGGTACAGTTTGTATAGCTGCCATATGACCATCAGCTAGTTCTTGTAACTGCACATGGATTTGTTGCATTTGTTGTTCAACCTTAGCTACAACACGTCTAGTACTTTACCTGGTTCTGTGAACCCTCATTCCTACTCAGTGCTACTGGTACAGTTGGTATAGCTGCCATATGACCATCAGCTAGTTCTTGTAACTGTACATGGATTTGTTGCATTTGTTGTTCAACCTTAGCTACAACACGTCTAGTACCTTACCTGATTCTGTGAACCCTCATTCCTACTTATTGCTACTGGTACAGTTTGTATAGCTGCCATATGACCATCAGCTAGTTCTTGTAACTGCACATGGATTTGTTGCATTTGTTGTTCAACTTTAGCTACAACACGTCTAGTACCTTACCTGATTCTGTGAACCCTCATTCCTACTTATTGCTACTGGTACAGTTTGTATAGCTGCCATATGACCATCAGCTAGTTCTTGTAACTGCACATGGATTTGTTGCATTTGTTGTTCAACTTTAGCTACAACACGTCTAGTACCTTACCTGGTTCTGTGAACCCTCATTCCTACTCAGTGCTACTGGTACAGTTTGTATAGCTGCCATATGACCATCAGCTAGTTCTTGTAACTGCACATGGATTTGTTGCATTTGTTGTTCAACTTTAGCTACAACACGTCTAGTACCTTACCTGATTCTGTGAACCTGCATTCCTACTTATTGCTACTGGTACAGTTTGTATAGCTGCCATATGACCATCAGCTAGTTCTTGTAACTGCACATGGATTTGTTGCATTTGTTGTTCAACTTTAGCTACAACACGTCTAGTACCTTACCTGGTTCTGTGAACCCTCATTCCTACTCAGTGCTACTGGTACAGTTTGTATAGCTGCCATATGACCATCAGCTAGTTCTTGTAACTGCACATGGATTTGTTGCATTTGTTGTTCAACCTTAGCTACAACACGTCTAGTACTTTACCTGGTTCTGTGAACCCTCATTCCTACTCAGTGCTACTGGTACAGTTTGTATAGCTGCCATATGACCATCAGCTAGTTCTTGTAACTGCACATGGATTTGTTGCATTTGTTGTTCAACCTTAGCTACAACACGTCTAGTACCTTACCTGATTCTGTGAACCCTCATTCCTACTTATTGCTACTGGTACAGTTTGTATAGCTGCCATATGACCATCAGCTAGTTCTTGTAACTGCACATGGATTTGTTGCATTTGTTGTTCAACTTTAGCTACAACACGTCTAGTACCTTACCTGATTCTGTGAACCCTCATTCCTACTTATTGCTACTGGTACAGTTTGTATAGCTGCCATATGACCATCAGCTAGTTCTTGTAACTGCACATGGATTTGTTGCATTTGTTGTTCAACTTTAGCTACAACACGTCTAGTACCTTACCTGGTTCTGTGAACCCTCATTCCTACTCAGTGCTACTGGTACAGTTTGTATAGCTGCCATATGACCATCAGCTAGTTCTTGTAACTGCACATGGATTTGTTGCATTTGTTGTTCAACTTTAGCTACAACACGTCTAGTACCTTACCTGATTCTGTGAGCCCTCATTCCTACTTATTGCTACTGGTACAGTTTGTATAGCTGCCATATGACCATCAGCTAGTTCTTGTAACTGCACATGGATTTGTTGCATTTGTTGTTCAACTTTAGCTACAACACGTCTAGTACCTTACCTGGTTCTGTGAACCCTCATTCCTACTCAGTGCTACTGGTACAGTTTGTATAGCTGCCATATGACCATCAGCTAGTTCTTGTAACTGCACATGGATTTGTTGCATTTGTTGTTCAACCTTAGCTACAACACGTCTAGTACTTTACCTGGTTCTGTGAACCCTCATTCCTACTCAGTGCTACTGGTACAGTTTGTATAGCTGCCATATGACCATCAGCTAGTTCTTGTAACTGCACATGGATTTGTTGCATTTGTTGTTCAACCTTAGCTACAACACGTCTAGTACCTTACCTGATTCTGTGAACCCTCATTCCTACTCAGTGCTACTGGTACAGTTTGTATAGCTGCCATATGACCATCAGCTAGTTCTTGTAACTGCACATGGATTTGTTGCATTTGTTGTTCAACCTTAGCTACAACACGTCTAGTACTTTACCTGGTTCTGTGAACCCTCATTCCTACTCAGTGCTACTGGTACAGTTTGTATAGCTGCCATATGACCATCAGCTAGTTCTTGTAACTGCACATGGATTTGTTGCATTTGTTGTTCAACCTTAGCTACAACACGTCTAGTACCTTACCTGATTCTGTGAACCCTCATTCCTACTCAGTGCTACTGGTACAGTTGGTATAGCTGCCATATGACCATCAGCTAGTTCTTGTAACTGCACATGGATTTGTTGCATTTGTTGTTCAACCTTAGCTACAACATGTCTAGTACTTTACCTGATTCTGTGAACCCTCATTCCTACTCAGTGCTACTGGTACAGATGGTATAGCTGCCATATGACCATCAGCAAGTTCTTGTAACTGCACATGGATTTGTTGCATTTGTTGTTCAACCTTAGCGACACCATCTATCTGCTGTTGTATGCTATGCTGCTCTATATAGGAGCCATCAGAATCATCATCGTCTAACTGTGGAATGGGATCAAAGAATGGAAAGCAAGAAATAACCCCCGGGCTCTACTTGCCTATCTAACAGTGTTTACGATTGGTTAATTACAAGGCATACTCGTTGTAATAACCAATTAAAATACAGCTTCTAAAATATTGCACTCCACTCTTTATTAGGGATACAATTATTCTAACAATATATCTGATTGATGCAATAAATGATGTATCCATCTTTCTGACCAATCAGCAGGTAGATCTCAGGGGGTTATACTGCTCTATATAAGAGCCATCAGAATCATCATCTAGTCTAACTGTGGAATGAGATCACAGAATGGATTGCAGGGATTAAGAGATCAATAGCTTCACTTCTAGGTGGTAACAAAGAGGATATCCAGACACCATGGCAAACCCACCCTTATTCACCAATGATGTTGACTGCCAAACACATTGGATATTTTTACACATCATTACAGATTTTACAAACAACTCTTCATAATATGTAAGTGGTTAAGCAAAAAGGGTGGCAGGACTTCACTTTTATTAAAACTGCGATACAAATTTGAATTGTTTGAATTATTAAAGGTTGCGAATACATACAACATATCAAAAAATGCATATTTGACCATGTAATAGAAATAGTGCACACCATATGCCCGGCAACCACATGTCTGTTATGACTACTATAGCAGACAGATGATGAGTATCAAATCGTTGATAAGGCCTCAAAAAAAAGAAGCTTGATTGGCCAAACCCGACCGACCCAAAATAGATCCCCGACCCTGAATATTTTTTTATTATTTTGAGGGAGGAAAAAAATATATATAAAAATTGAACAAAGCATTAAAGTTCTGACTGTTTGCTTTCATTTTCGGCTATTTTAAGTCCCAAAAGGAGGTGATTTAATTTTTTTTTTAAATCCTGACCACCTGACCTACCCTATTTGTTTTTGTCATGTTAGGCCAATCAAACAATTTTTTTGAAGGCCTAAGTATAATGATTCCAAGGTTGATGGTGAATAAAGGCACTTGAAAGTGTGAACATGGTTATCTAGTAAGTTTGTTTAAACTTATTTTTTCGGAGGATTATGCTTACAGGGGTTAGACCCTTAAGAGAAGGGGGCTGTCAACCCTCACAACATGACATTTATCAAGCGCTGTAACTTTTGAAATATTAATATGATGTATATAAAAGTCTATATTTTTAAAATCAAATTTCACTAAAAATGCTGATTTTTAAAATGTTGATCAAAACACTTTTTTGGCTCAAAATTTGCTGCATTCGTAGCAAATTCAGTTTTTGGTAAAAAATGCTGAAATTGCACCAAATTCATCTTAATAAAATTCTCTAGGAGGGATTTAGTTGTTTTTTGAATTAACTTATTTATTTTTTGAATTATTGACGAAAAAGTGGCAAACATTTTTTGGCGCTTTTTGATCAATAATTCAAAAAAACAAAAACCTTGTAGAAAATTTTATTAGGATTATAACAAAACTAGAACGACAAAACTTGACAACATATGTGACGCGATTAAGAGGAATGAGTCGGATGTCGGGGAATCCCAAATTGAGATATGGCCAATTCAAAATGGCGGCTTACATAAGTTTTGATGGAAATTCATGTATACAATTTGACGTAACTTTGGAATAAAACGTCGTATCGACATGGGGTTTTCAGTTTCTGAAAGCTCTAGGTGTCTTCTTTAAAACTGTATTAAAAACTCATTTTCGACCAGGGTCGACATCCGACTCATTCCTCTTGATCGCGTCACATATATACTTTTAGTTATCTTAACATACCTAAAATGGGTCAAAACCTGTGTTTTTTATAATGTTCTCCAAATCAGTCAATTTCATGTTCATGGTTGGATTCATTGAACCCTTTTCTTCAAGAAAATGAATACTTTTATATAGATTAAATGAATAATGAAGTAGCAAAAGCAGTTTTACAGAGGCTATGCCTGAGAGTTCACACCTCCCTAATAATTTTAGTTTAAACTTGAAATACCCTGCTCTTCAAAAACAAATCTTGGTTTATTCATAGCACTCCATATTCAGCTTATCTGAGCATGAGTTTAAAACTAAACAAATTAACTTACATGAGAACCTTCCCTTGCTTTAAATGCTTTAACCTTGAGCGGTAGACCCCGCTGCTTACGACGGAACGCTGTCCTGCACTTGGAATCCATGTTGAGTTTAATACGGTGCCAACCGTCATCACTGATACCAAACTTGTACACCAAATGGCCTGTAAATAAAATAACAATTGCAGAAGTAGTCATTAAAGGCATATTATGCGATCATTTCCATGGGACGGCCTCTATCCTTGAATTTATTTTTTGAAAGCAGATTTTCTTGCAGAATTACACTTCTGATCATAAATCATAAATACACTCTTGAGTTACATAATAACTAATAACTCCAAAATCATGGTTTTAGAGTGAATTTAGAATGAAAATTAACTGTCCTGTGGCAGGACAATCTATTTTCAACCGCTTTAAACCATGACTTTGAAGTAATTTGGAATAGTTTTGCGCTGTAACTCAGAATATATTTATGATTTATGATCAGAAATGTAAATCTGCGAGAAAATCTGCTTTCAAAAAAAGAAAAAGGGTAGAGGGCATCCCATAATTTGCCTTTAATTAGTTATACCCACTGGGGAAAAATGCTGTCATTGGAATTGCAAAAGTTCCAATTTTGTTACCAAAGGTTAAGTCTAGCATCAAGTCCAGTCGAGTTAATGAGAGGTTAGGTATCCAATCTGCTTGAGTCTTTACCAGTTGATATAAATATCTGGTTAATATTAGCTGACATTTGATGGTTAATAACTAGGTTGATATTCTCACACGACCGTAGATAATGGCGCCATCAGTTGGCAAATATTCTAAGGTAAATTTCGATATGCGGTTGTCCATATCAGTGTTTGTGGGGGTTGTATGCAGCGAGATATACCAATACGGGTAATTTTCAATGCTTTATCCCCTTTATTGATGGAATACGCAGTGCTACGCATGGCCTATCCCGTTTATCAACGGGATGCGCATGGAACTGGTTAAGAATGCAATACTTACATTATTATACTATATATCATCAGATTATCAAGTTTTCCAAGCGTTTAATACTTTCCAAGTTTCCACGCAGCAGTCGCAGAGATGACAGTTCCAAAATTTCACAAAATGTTTCAAAAAATGTCAAACTTATTGAATTTCATCCCCATATCTGGAATCACCATGACAAATGCATTAAAATAAGTACACACATGCCTAGTATTGGTTCATTAATTCTTGAGATAGACTTAAAAATTTAGGAAAGGTTTCTGAAAAATCCGTCTTGCATATATGGTAAAACTGATAACTGCGTGGAACTAGTTAAGAATGCAATATACTCACATCTTATACCATATATCATGAGAGGATCAAGTTGCTTCTTGCCGTGTTTCCCTGTACCAGACAGATTGGAGGTAGCCTGAACCTCACGATCAAACAGATAATCCATAAGTTTGAGGGAGCACCTCTCGGCAGATCGCGATGTTTCCATAACATGGAGCAGGTCACTGTAAAAGGAACATACAGTACTTATACAGGATTGCTGGAATACATTTTAAAAAGTTCCAAATAAGGCCAATTCTTTTTTGTATTGGCGTAACATGCCATTGAAAATTAGGGTAAGGGGGCAGAATTCATTATTTCCTGTATAGATGTTTTGAATTGTAATTGTATATATACATGTACTATGAAATTAACTATAAGTTACTAAATTTGCATATTACTATAAATTACTAAATTGGTATAAATTACTCAATTTGATCTCACAGAGTAAAAAAAAAAAATATATATATATAAAAGAACTAATTTGCCAACTCAAGTTTTTGATGAGGAGCACCAAAGATCAGTTGTTGGTGGGTTTTTTTTTTTTGGGGGGGGGGGGGGGGGGGGGGGTTTCTGAAGAAAAAAAAAATTAGGGTTGGACAGGTTACGCCAATACTGTTCCCCCTAAGTGGTGAGCCTCCACTCCATACATCGGCACATGAATACACAAGAGTATGGGCACACATGAGCGTAAGGAGCGCACCGTGCATCAAATGTGTGAGGTGTGTTGTGTAAATGCTATAATTGCATGTGTACATAGTTTGATCACTTCCAAATTGGTGAAGCCTCCTTACTCCTTACAGCAGCAAGGGAACTGTGCATCATATGTGTGACTCGTGCCTTCGTCCAAAACCATGTGCGTTTGCGGAGATATAAAAACAGAATATTTCTCGCCAATCTGCAACTGATTATATAGTATGTATTTTGGAAAATTTGGTGAATTTTCAACAATCAAAAAACAAACAAAAATAATTTGAACTACTAGAAAGATAGTTTGTGAAATAATTTGAAACACAATGCCTTGGACCATTTCCAAATATATGTGTGCATGCCTGGCTTTGCCCGCCAAAATAACATGGGGATGCTGTGCGCGTTGAACATCCATCACTTACACATGTGTCATGTTCATCTAAATCTGACTATAACAAGGTTCCACTGTAATAAGTTACAAAACTTACGTTGGACTGATTCCGCAACGTACCCTCATCTGTATGTTGTTAGGATCACCCAGCCACGAACCATTAGGGAAGTCCTCTGCATCGAGACAAAAAGAAAACCAGGTACAAATTATAACCTATCTCACTTCTCTTATAATCTCTTTACGGATATATCTTTTGGAAATAAGCAAACAGTCAACAACACCAAACCTGCCACAACATGCTTCAGAATTTACCAGTAATTTTCCACTTTTCAACACACATATTGAGAGATGAAAACAATGTTATCACTTCATTTTGACATGGACAATCATTATGGTACTCATTAAGGAGCAATCCTAATTTCTGACGCAAATTTTGGTTTTACCTATTTACGAGTAAGGTATTCATGAAATCCCAAACCCATTGAAATAGTAATTAACATTCAATAGGTGATAATAATCAGTGGAATGATGATGAGCTTTAATCCGTTCATGAATATCTTACTCTTACTCACAGGTAACACCAAAATTGTGTACAAATGAAAATAGCAAAGAAGGTTTACAAAACAAGGTCTCACACCCAGGGTTGTAGCTAGGCCAGATTGAGTGCCGGCTAATTTTACTGACAGCGAATAGGAAACGTGTAGTGGATCACGGCATGGGGTCCAGAGGCCTATTTATTGATTTTTAGTGTTTTTTAATGCACTTTGAGGATGCCTGCCACATAATTTCTTAATTTATGAGGCAGTTTAATTATTCTATCCATAAGATTTAAAATAAATAAAAAATAGAGCTGGTCGGCGAGCGTGAGTGCCGGCTACACCCGACTGGCGTAGCTATAACCTATAACCCTGCTCACACCCATTCCACCCTGGCTCTTACCTTCAGTATTAAGTGTAATCAGCGTAACATTAGATCCTAGATTATTGGTGTCCAGCTGTCCTTGATTTGCAAAGAATGGAGCCATTTCAGTTACGGTCACATTATTTTGGCCAGAAGGATGACTGGGCGGATTCTCTCCTGAAATTAAAATATAAGTAAAACAAAGCAATCATTATAGATTAGAATGAAACACCACTCTTTTTGCCAATTTGGAATATAAGATGAGGCTTCAATACCTACACAGCCATTTTCTTATATGCACGGTATCATGGTTACACGGCTGTCGTACCTGTATAGGTACTGCATGCTTAGTACCCAGGGTTTTAGCCAGAGTTCAACAACTGCCTGTCAAATTAATCAGAATAGCCCGACCAGAGCTTGAACCTCAAATATAAATCAACCTGTTTGCCACCTCTATGGGGTCACAAGGTTCAAATGTGTGCTGTTTTAGCCATGATTTGTCAGTCAGAACAAAATTCCTTAAATCTGCCCGTCCTGGGAGTTATCTGCCCGTCCAGATGACAAGTAGACGGGTCTCTGGCTAAGACCTTGTTAGTACCTGTATACGGTATAGTGTGGCACAACCAAAGCTGCACAGTAGCTGAGTTACTGATACTGTGCAGTGATTTTGGTGGTTCTTCACTAGTATTTGGGTACTGGGCATGCTGGTATTTAGTCAAAGTCAAATCAGTGCATTTTGTGAACTCTTATGCTCGCTAAAATGTGATTCTTCGCTGCATATCTTCACTTTCGTAAGCTCGCAAGTTGCCATTTTGAAAAGATGTCACAATTTCGACAATAGATGGCGCTATAATAAGAAACTCAATCAGTCAATTTAAAAGTATGCGGCAAAATTCACATTTTAGCGAGCATAAGAGTATAAAAAATGCACTGATTTGACGAAATAAATCCATCTCAAAAGAAATCTCCACTATAAATTTGCATTAAATAATTGTGATTTAGCCGACGAGGTTGTTTTTAAGTTAGCTCATTTTTTTATTATTTTTTATTATTTCGATGAATGAAATGATGGATAATTTCTGAATAAAATGTTTGGAGACATTTGGGAATCCCGGGTCACGCCCGAAAAACAAAACGGGTCCCGGCCCTACTTACCTCCATAATGTGTGTTTGGTGGTAGACCCACAATAGTAGCTTTTGGTTTTCTTGGAATACCAGACCTATTTTATCAATGTGATAAAAAATGACAACATATGAAATGGTTTTATGGCTATGAAATTAATTTTAAATGATTAAATCAGTTACATTTTTAAAGGTAGATGACCCAATTTTCAACTTGATGTTTTCTATTTTACATGAAAGGTCATCCTTAAAATTGTTTGAGTTGCATAACTCCAATGGTTCTATTTTTAGAAGCGCAAGGTCAAAAGACATGTGCCCATTGAGTAGTACACAGACTGGCTGGTGGTTAACCACCTTTGGCAGTAATTCACCACATTTTAGCCTATAATTTCCAAATGAAGCATTTCTGGGCCCTAATATTTTACAGACATAATGAGAAAAATATGGGGATTCTTCTGATACCAAAATATCTTGATGTGAAAAAAAAATCATAGCCCCCAAAAAGTGATTGGGTCATATACCTTTAAATGAGCTGTTCCAAATCAACAATACTTTGACTATGGCAGCAATTTCTTTATAGTTTGATCAGTTCCAAATTGGCAAAACCGCCTCGTAGCAGCGAATGAATACAGAAGGATGCAGACGCGCAGGCAACTAGCACAGGGTTGTCTCCACGCCGGTCGGGTGTAGCCGGCACCCATGCTGGCCGACCGGCACTAAAAAAAACCCGGCACTAAAAAAACAAACTTTTTTTCTCTTTTCTTTCTATTCTACATGGATAAAAATCATTAAACTGCCTCATAACATAAGAAATTATGTGGCAGGAACCCCCAAATCGGCCAAATTGCATTACAAAAAACCTAAGCAGGCCCCTCAGCCCCGCGCCGTGATCCGCTGCGCTCCGTTCGCTGCACTCACTCCGCTCGCCATCAGTAAAATTAGCCGGCACTCAAATTGCCCTGGAGACAACCCTGAACTAGCACATGTTATGCATTCGACCAATACTGTGGGAGTGTGGCCATAATCGCGGGTGTATGCTTGGATTACTTTTGCACACGGAGATACAAAACCACACATTTCTCACCAATTTAGACCTGATTATACTATATGATAGTGTCCTTGACAAGTTCAAACTGCTGCATGCTACAAATCATTTCAAATGAGGTGTACTGTGGCTAAGACAGCAAATATCAAATCTATCTGTGCATCACAGAATTTAGCTGAGAGAGTCTAGCTGTTGTCGTTTTGGAAAATAAAATCTACATGCACAAATGAGCTTTATTCTTAAAAATGGGCTAAAAAGACAAGAAAAAGTACATGCATAGGAGAAATTTCACATGCACAAAAACAATGTTACATGCACTGGTGCATCTGGGTAAATGGAAAGTTGAGAAAGCCTGGTCTTGACGATTTGGATGAAGACTTACTGTTTTGAAGGTGTCTTGCCCCTATTGCCCATGTTATCCAGTGTGGTATTTATCTTCTTCACTTTTCCATCCAGGTCATAACAAAAGTCCTGTAACTGTTTCATCTTACTCTCTATGCTATCAAGTCTGGTGCATAATGCCTGGTTGATGCCTAGTATGAGGGACTGAAATCAACAGGGATGACCAAACGAAGGTGGATTATTCAATATCATACACTCTGATTAGAAACACCGATTACATTGAAAACATACCTGTTGCATAGTACTACAATGTTAGAAACAATTGTTCAAACGCTTTATAGGTCAAAAGGTAAAGTCATTTCGGAAATAGCCTGATTGCTTTTGTTGCTGTTAAAAATATTGTATTTTCAATGTCTGTTTCCTCCAACATCAAGGGTTTAAGTGTTTCTGACCCCCACCCCCACCCACACACAGACACATGTTTGGTGTTATCTATCCAAACGCGGTCAGAATCTGTCATTACTCTTTTTAATTTCAACCTTTGCAATATTGATATTGGCAAGAACTTCAGCCAACCAACTCTATCTATAATAGAAAAACTCATCCCCGCTGAAAGGGGGAAATAAAAAAAAACCAAAGAATAAGAAATAAATAAATAAGAAAAACCAAATATAACAAGCGCTGCTGAATGTCCCCCCCCCCCCCCCCCCTAAAAAAAAAAGCAAGGCCATTCACAGACGCTGGACTCGAACCCATGATCTTCCATTTACTAGAACAGGCACTTAACCACCCGGCCACCGGTTGTTCTTATTTCCATATGCTAGTCCACCTGTGTACCTTTAATTGGGTATCCTGATTGTGGTTCTCTACAGTGTTGGGTCTGACTCTGAATTTGCATTGTATATTTTATAGCAATACCTTAAGACCTTCCTGACTTTCATCACCAGTTGTCACCATAAGACGTTGTCTCTTAACCTCTGGCTCATAAGTCTCTGGTTGTGTCTTATTAGGATCTGTCACCACCAGGGTGGTTGTTCTGTAAGAAGCATCTGTAATGAAATCATAAAATGATTAATAATAAAAGCCACAGCAAGCAAATCCTATAAAAGCAAATTAGGAAGTGATTCTTTTTATTTGCTATAGTTTAATCAGTACCAAATTGGTAAGAAATATTTGGTTTTCATCTTTCCACGCTCAACAAAAATTCCAAGCATGTGCGCGCGATTATGAATGCACATACAGTTCCGCACACACTGCCCTTTTTGCCTTCATGCTTGTCCGCATCCTTTTAAATTCATTAGCTCCTATAAGAAGACTTCTCCAAAATTTGGAACTGATAAAACTATAGTACATTGTATGTAATCATCTTTGAATAAAAAATTAAAAGTAAAAAGTAATGATTTATTATAGAATATTTTCATTGTGTATTTTTGCTTACAGACAATCAATTCAACCCATTCTTATTTTCAAAATCATGCCAGTAAAGCTTTAAAAAAAAAAAACCCTGCTATAATCTGAATAGTTATTGAACCAACAAGTTTTATATTTTTATAATATGTAGGGCTCCCAAACATGTGATAGATACGATAAAACTGAACATATTCTTTGCTAAATTTGATTGACAGTGATTGATACAGGTCTTTATTTATTTCATTAAATGTTACCATCTATAATGTTAACATCTTCCACCATCTGTAATGCCGACGTTGCAATAGCGCTCTCTTGATCAGCCCTGAGTGTGTTTACAGCGCCCTCATTGGTGACTTCACTATTACCAGTAGGATTGACTGTTATGGTTACGCTAGATGGCTCTTCATTTCCGGCTGATGACACTTGCACGGTGCACATCTCTTCGACACTCATGATTACTATTCCAAATATTAAGACCTTAACAGAAGAAAAGAAGTGGCAGAAAAGGTTAAATTCCAATGACATTGTCAATGTTGCAAAATTTGTTTGACCAAGTGTAAAGTTTATGGAAAAACATGTTGCAACTTGACGATACATGGTGGCCATAGCCATTGTCTTGTTATGAATGCTTATTTAAAAAAAAAATCTATACCTATTTCTTAATTATTTAATACATAAATATCGATCAGCTACCATAAGCACCGGGATTTTGGGCCATTTTAAAAGGCAAAATGCCCGCCGATCTTTTCAAAATCAAGAGGCAAAAGGGCAAAATGCGTGATTTTGCTCTTTCCATTGTTTTCCCGTTTGTCGGCCCCTGTGACCCCCAAAAAACATTGCTAAAACACTGAATTTTTCTATCTCCAGCAACATGGCGCCCTGCACTTGACGAAATGGACAATCCGGCAATTTGATTGGAAATTTAAACCTGAGGTATTATCATATTGTTGGAGTTAATTCGAAGATAAAACTCAATATTTGTCGGTTTGGCTTTGATGGTGTATGATCAGGGATCATGTATGTACAAACCTGAAGTATCCTACTTGGTATAATCTGCCTATTGAATTGAAGAATTGGCTCAATTAATTGACTAAACCGAGAACTTCAATCTGAAGTGTGCCGCTAATTACCTGATACCTGAAGTAGTATCGAACATGGTCTAATCAGTGGGTCTAATCCGTCTATTGAATTTAGGTGATACATATACATACACGCGTGGGCTGCGCTCCAGAAGGCAACGAGCGTGCGGTCTGCGCTCCAGAAGGCAACGAGCTCACTGTGCATCACATTACGTGTCATGTGTGCGTGATACTCCTACCAAACCTGTGCGCATGTGGCCATTAATTTGACCCCCTTTTCGCACAAAAACGAGTACATTTTGACTGAAAATAACCCCCTTTTTTCACCATTTCAAGGACACTTTCTATATTGTCCCTTAATATTAATCGTGCGCGTACAGTGTACGTACGCTTTGATTTAATACGTCTTTTGCTCGCGGAGCTGAGAGATAAAAAACAAATAGTTCTTGCCAATTAGGAGCTGATCAAACTATAGCCTATATATAAGGCTATCACATTACATGCATTAACTTTAAGATTAAGGAAGGTTTGGTTGGTAGCTTAATTTCCAAAAATAATAAAATTGCAAAAAAATGAAATTTTCAGAAAAAGCCAAAAAGGACAGGCATCGATTTTAGTCCTTGGTACCAAAATCTAGGATTTTGGTACTTACTCAAGGCACAGTGTTGAAGGGAACCAATTTAATAACCTAACCATTTTCTTGACCAGACTTATTGCATAGTCTATTAGAGCAATTGAGTCTCCTGTGGATATCAATAACTTCTCGTTCTATTCATCCATTAATTAAGTTTATTGATTCTTTTGTCATGTTTGTCCTATGCTGGGCATGTATGGATTAACATAGACCTAATCCCAACTTATCTTTTCTGGCATTTCTGGAGCAAACAATAACTTCTTTTCATAAACATGATGCCTTCAAGATGAGATGCTAATGCTGATTATGCAATCGGCCACGGATTAGATTTTTACAAGCATGGACTAATTTTATAGACTGATTAAGTCTATGTTTCAAGAGATGGTTAGCTTCCACCTTACACACTTGCCAGAGACTGAGTAAGTACCAAAATCCTAGATTTTGGTACCAAGGCAAGCCAGGACTACATCGATTTACCAACTGAAATTATAATTTATTATACTACTCTTAACATATTACTCTCCGAATGGATTATTTACTATCCTAGTTAGTGTTATAGCTAAATAGGAGGCGGTGTATTTCTTTGAATGTACTTTTTGTTTACTACAAATATAAAATTGTGGTGCTGGTGGTGTAAGCGTTCCAAATTCGGCTACCTTCCAAATCAACGCTGTCGTTTAGACGTTTACGCATCCGGACTGTTTCCCGTCACGTCATCCATTCATCGTATGCGAACATATCCCCATTCTTCAACCTATTTTTATGATATCATGTATACATCAATGAGCCAAACATTAAACCTTGAAATTTAAGAATAAACTTACGCCGTCGCCGACAAACTGAAGCAGACGAAGTTCGCGGACTTGTATCAAAATCCCGTTGTGTTAGAAACGATATTCAACGTGGTTCTCGAAATTTCCCGTAAAATGGCGCTTTCTCGACGCGAGATTATCTTGTACGGTGTATCATTAGGGCCACCGTATTGCTAGATGCCGCATGACATGCTACGACGCGACGGTGGTTAATATTAAAAGGCGACTTGCCATTCAGCAGGTCTAAATCCATTTGGTCTAACCATGGACTTATTAGAATAAGTCCATGGTCTAACCCATTTTAGTCTAATACCAAATGGTCTAAGACCGGTTGGGCTAAATGTCAGTTGGTCTAACATCTCAGAATTGCCAATCTGAAAAAATCCATTGATTATCCTTTTCTGATGCATTGTGGGATCCAGAACGGGGCAGATTTTGCCCTTTTGCGATCCCACAATGCAACAGAAAAGGATAATCAATGGCTTTTTTTCTCGATTCGCGATAAACCTTATTGGTGAGTAATAACCATTTAATCTAATAAACCAGTGCCTCACTTTAATGCCAATTGGCCTAATAGTAATATGGTAAAATTTCCACTTGGTCTAATATCCATTTGGTATAACAATCATTTGGTCTAATACCCATATTGTCTAATAACCATTTCGTCTAAAACCCACTAATACCAATTTGTCTAAACCCAGTTGGGCTAAATTTTAGTCGGTTTAATATCCAATTGGTTTAGACCAAATTGGTCTAATACCCATATTGTGTAATATCCAATTGGTCTAATACCTGGTTGGTCTAATACCCATTTGGTCTAATACATATAATTATAGTCTAATACCAATTCGTCTAAGCCGTTTGGGCTAAGTTTTTGGGTCTAATAATCATTTAATCTAAAAACCCATTAATTATTTCATATTGGGGTGGGGCAAGAAATAAAAGTGAGCCGACAAGACTTTGGTGACTAAACAAATGCACCCTCGTCAATTGAACTCACTTTACAATGAAAGCAGCTCATAAAATAGCAAAAATGAAAAAGAAAATAATGGGCAAATCTTGTTTTTGACATTATATTAGACCAATTGCATATAAGACCAAATGGGTATTCGACCAATTAAAAAAAATTATGCGTTTTTAATTGTTAGCCAGTGAAGATCAATAAGAACCCGGGTGATATGCGTGCGTTTATTGACACCAGTCTCGTGGCGGCCGAGTTTTGTACTCGCTGTATTGGAAAGACCCATTTAATTGTAAATTCAAAAATCGCGCCAAACAAATCAGTTCTTAAGACCTACTTTTTCGATAAATTGAGACCCTGGGCGGAACTCCCCTACCAAAGAAAGGTTGAGTGCCCCCCACCCCCGGAATCTTATTTTCCCCACATAAAGGGGTCAAAAAAAGTAAGTCCCCCCCCCCCCTAAAATTAGATTACTTTTGTTTACATAACTTCACACACAATTAGACTTTTTGAAAAATTGAAACGATTATGAAAAGAGAAAACACTTGGCTACAGGCTACCAATAGAAAGTTTTACATTTTCGATATCATGTTTACTTTTCCCAAAACAGTCACATTTCCTCAAAATGACGTTTTTAGAAAAAGTGGCACATACTTGTATTGGATTTAGGCAAATTTCAACTTTCAAATGTTAACGGAAACATCATTTTGGGGATATTTGACTTTTTCGGGAAAAGTAAACATGATATTGAAAATGGGAAACTTTGTATGGATAGCTAAGCGTTTTTCCTTTTCAAAAAAGTTTAAATTTCTCAAAACGTGTAATTGTGTGGGGGTGTTACGCAAACAAAGTTGTATAGGAGTTTGAAAATTGCCACTGTTTCTGAGAACATCGTTTTGGGAAAATGAGACAATTTGGGGAAAAGTAAACATGATATTGAACAGGAGAAACTTTTTGTGAGAAGCCAAGCACTTTTTCTTCTCACAAGTTTTTTTTAATTTCTCAACGATCAATCCTGTGCGGAGTTATGCCAACAAACTTGGTCTAATTTTCGTACAAAAAAAATCACGAGAGAGAGTTTTGAAATTGACTGGTATGGACGAAGTGCCACTTTTTCTGAAAACATCATTTTGAGGAAATGTGACCGTTTTGGAAAAAGTACACATGATATCGAAAATGTAAAACTTTTTATTGGTAGCCAAGCGTTTTCTCTTTTCATAATCGTTTCAACTTTTTGAAACGTCTAATTGTGTTTGAACTAGAGTAATCTAATTTTAGGGGGGGGGGGGACTTACTTTTTTGACCCCTTTAGTAGTCGTCACTAGTCCTCTTTATTGGGGCATTTTTGCGACCTCTCACCAACAAGGCTTTTGGTTGTTATGCCCGCTGCCCCCTGGATACGCCACTGCCTGAAAGCAGGGGGACTGAGATCATCCCGAAATGTCCCATCTGGAAACCCCCCTGGATTTTTGATGTGCCTATTCCGGTCCACGAAAGTATGCATATTTATGGCAATTTAAAGCAAAATCAATGTTGAGATGTCAAACTCATTTGTTTATTAAAGGTAAATGTATATATATGACCAGATTACTTTTTTGGGGCTATGATTTTTTTTCTCACATCAAGATATTTTGGTATCAGAAGAGTCCCCATATTTTTCTCATTATGTCTGTAAAATATTAGGGTCTAGAAATGTTTCATTTGGAAATTATAGGCTAAAATGTGGTGAATTACTGCCAAAGGTGGTTAACCACCAAGCAGTCTGTGTACTACTCAATGGGCACATGTCTTTTGACCTTGCGCTTCTAAAAATAGAACCATTGGAGTTATGCAACTCAAACTTTGGAATGCAACAATTTTAAGGATGACCTTTCATGTAAAATAGAAAACATCAAGTTGAAAATCGGGTCATCTACCTTTTACTGATATATTCTGTACATGATTTCTCATTCACATTTGTATGATGCCTGGGGTACATTGTATTGTTTATGTTATATTTTTGTTTATCGCCGTTATATTTTTGTTTATCGCTGTGATCATTTTAGGAACACTGCGCTTATCAATGCTTATCTGCGCTGGTCAATTCTGTGCACAATTACGGGCTTTATGTGCATTTGGTTTATCACGATTCATGCACGCTTACGCAGGTTTTCTCTGGGTTCTCCGGTTTCCTCCTGCTTTCAAAATCAGTGAGATCAGTTGTTTCGGTTATCAAAACCTTCCTTGACCCAATGGTATTTGGGGAGCTGCATTGAAAAATGGTGGATGTTACAATCCAAGTGCGGATAGGTTTGCGCCTGAATTGGCAGCACCCTAGTTGATGCGATCTGATTCTGATGATTCACCAGCAGCGAAATTACAGCACTTTGAACCCTTTGGAAAAGGCGCTATATAAATCCAGTTAATATTATTACCTACCAAGCTACTTCGTTTCTATACAAGAAAATGAAATAAAGACAAACACAAAGGAATATGTTTTTACTTTTTTAAGAATTGTTTTTGTTTTCAACATATAAACAAGTTATTCTATGTCAAATAATTAAAGGCAGTTTGCCTGTACATGACATTAATTCACAAAAGGTATAGACATAGGCTTATATTTACTAAATCCACATTGTAATGCTTTGGACAACATTTGACTGAACTACTGCATGCACTGGTAGTGGAATTTCAGTGCATGCTTATTTATATTTATTATGCCTTGAAAATCACTTCCCAGTGTTGAAATTCTGTCCAAAGCAATACGATGGCGACTATTTCGGGAACAAAGCAAAATGTAACCACTCTTTCAGTGTGTTTACAACTTAACTTTTCCATGTGACTCGACTGATTTCATATTATAGACAATACAGTGCCTTAAACTTGAAAATATCCATGACGAATTGACCACAGCCTTTTGTTGTTCAGGGTTTTGGGGTCCAGGACATGATTTAATGTTTGGACCCAAAATATTACGAAAAGCAGTTGGGTTTGTTTTAGCACAGAGAACTTCTAATCATTTTGGGTTCACAAGAATTGATTTGAACATTTTGGATGTTCTTGGGACCAATTTTTTTCTTCTTGAATTTATTTAGGCATTCTCTGGACTTTTTGTGAAAGAACCTGTTGGGGCTCATTACAAATTTGATTCCCATAATGGAGAGCACTGTTGCAATTTATATAAAAATTATGTAGCACATTAATAACCTGCAAAATAATCCATATAATGAAGAGCTTTGTTGCAAATGGGCCACCAGACCACTCCAACATGTCACTCATTTTGCATTATTGAATTTTGCATTGACAAGTCCATGGAATTAATCAAATTATTGTATGGCTGTATTCATAAACTGTTTCTACATGTATATAACTAAGATTAGTGCATGCACGCTAATTGAGGCACCAATACAAGCCACATTCCACATTAAATGAATAGCCATCTATTCAATAATGCAAAATAAGTAACAGGTATAAATAGGCCCTTTTGCAACACAGCTCTTCATATATAACTATTTTATCTGTGTCTATCAGAAAGACATGGGCCCTATTTCATAACATTTTAAGATCTTTAACAGTAGGGGTAGCACACTTAGCACATTTTAAGGAAAACCAGTTACTCATTTTTACTGTGTATATTCTCTATGGGGTTTTACATAGAGCCACTGCAGGTAAGAAAATCTAAAAGGGTGCTGTTCAATGAAGTGTCACATGAAAGTCTTTGGTCAAAATTGTGTTTGTCAACATGCAATGGGAACTTGAATATTGTCCGAATTTTTCTGACAATGTTCAAAATTTGCATATCACTGGGGAGGCGGAGCTATGGACATTTAAATATTTCAAACCTTCAACTTTTATAAATGCTGTTCAAGAATACACTGTGAACACTAGAATTGAGAAAGCGCAAGTCGAGTACTCAATTTTTGCAATTTACCCTTTTAACAAATTTTGTTTCCTTTTCGAGATAATTCAAATGCATATTTAATGAGCGAAATAAGCTCCATTGCATATTACCAAATATGGTTAAAAGACAATTTTGAAGCATTTTTAATTTTTTTTTTAACAATCTCAAGTGATTAAATGCACAAACAGGTCTTTTGAAAGTTATTTTGACTCAAGATTCTGAAAATGAGTCATAATTTACAGTAAATTTATTAATTTTTATCATTTCTATGAAGCCCATACATTAACTTGTACTTAGTTATTTTTCGGGCTTGCGGATAGGCGTTTTTGGCCAAATATGCCATTTTCGACAACACTTTTTACGAAAATTAGCCATTCCTAAGGATTGCAATTTTCATTTCTTGTTTATATGTAATAGACCCTAAAAGAAAATCCAAAAAAAAGGTCTCCAACTCATCTACTTTTTCTTTAATTTGATTTCAAAATGCCTTTTCATTTCAGATCAGGTTATAAAGCCTATTTTCTGACGATTTCCCATAGAAAATGACCAAGATTTGACAAACCCTATTTTTACGATAATTTCACTTTGCATCGACCAATCTCGATCATTTAACCACCAATCTTTTTCTCTTTACAAGATCAATCCAGTTAACTTAAAATGAATAAGCTTCTAAACAATTAAAAAAATAGTGTGCTAGCCCTATTAACAGTTGGATTTAAGAAGATTCAATTCTTCATAAATCCTGAATATTCTGCTTCAATCCTGCATTCTTCATCAGTTGAGATGATTCGTCTCTTCTATATAAAAAAAAAAGTGTGCGAGAAGAATATCCTTCATAAGTTCTTTCTTCCCTTAAGAAGAGGTCAGAGGCTATCTTAATGTACTAAGGAATTCTTCTTAAACTCTTCTTCTTATCATGAGAAGAGTTTTATTCTTTACTTAAGAATTTAATACAAACTTTTCTTAACATACAACCGTAAGATTAATCTTAAGTTGACCGTTAATATGAAATAGGGCCCAGTAGTACTCCTACCATACCCCTAATAGACAAAAATAAACGATTTCTGTTTTCTTGGTCCACTGTCCACATGCATGTCAAGTATGTTCATTATATTTTAAGTTCTTCCTGCCTGCTTCAGAATATAAGGCCACATTGACTAACACCCCTTATAAGTAGTAGGTTCGTATTGTATACATGTGTACCCTGTGTAGAGGTTACCATGACACAAGCCCATTTCCTCAAAAAACTGTGACGTCACCTCGTAAGAATAGCAGATCAGAACAACCACCTTGCACTTAGCTTCATCTAAAGTTGGGGTTGACGTAATCAGCATTATAATCAAAACAAATAATTGTCGATCCGAGCACTGACGTTCATCCAAATGATGAACCTGATCTTGAGATGCACTGCATTCTAAAACGACAGGCACACAATGCTGTGCATGTACATTTTGAAGTCGCATAGCATGTGAGGGAATGATTTGAAATGATCATCAATTGTTTGTTTTGATTATATCGGGCATTATAGGGAATTACGAGTTACATACATGATTTTATGATGCAATCCTTATAAAAGATGACATCATAAAATTGTAAGGCTTAGCACCCATTCCATCAAAAAAGAATATCTGCCTTGGTGCAGCAAAGTCGGGCCTATGACTGATTTCATGCTATTGTCACCTTCAAACTTAAATAGAGAAAACATACACATGTGGATTTAGTATGAGAATGCTTGGCATCATGAGCAGCCATGTATACAATTTGGTACTGTGATCACTTCCAACATACATAACTGTCTTAATGGATGTAAATTAACTTTGTGTCACATCCAATCGGGAGGTGATGTTAGCGTTTATTCTTGCACAGGAGCATTTCTGAGCCAAGAGCAACATACTTTTTGATTTACTTGCGAGATCTTATGGGTGCGTCCAATAAATGAAGAATATGTGCTGACAGTATTGCCTGCCTCTCAACTTAAGGTGACATAAAGTAAGGAATATAAATTAACAATTGTCCCATTGGCATCACACATTATTTCTTGGCGTCTCCTTTGCCACTTTTCGTCTTCCCATCCTTCTTATCGTCTTTCTTAGAGTCTTTGTCCTTTTTATCGTCACCCTTCTTATCCTTGTCCCCGTCCTTCTTGTCCTTATCGTCCTTCTTCTTCTCAGCCGGTGGCTTGCCCTCCTGCTTCTCCAAATCCCTATTCTGTATCTTGTTATTGATCAGATTATGAAGGGCGATGATGGAACGGATCAGGGCGGCCACGTAGATGACCAGATGCTGGTCGTTAGTCCGTATCGTGAACGCGCGTATGAAATTCAGCAAGTTGACGTCGGGCAGCAGGTTAAAGATATCCTGCAGCTGGTAGACGATGGTGTGGTTGACGGGAAGTTTACCGGCGGCGACTTGTTCGAGGTACGTGTGGATGTGCTGCATCTGTGAGTGGAGACCTTTGAGACCTAGAAGTTGAGCTGTGATTTGCTGTGAAAGCGTGCCCACTGACGTGTCTTTGATATCCCTGTGAATGTGAATGGAATTCAAAACAGGGGAAATAATATTGTAAATCAAATTTGAACAGTTTTGGGCAATCGTTTTAGTGAAAAAGGTTGTTCAGGCCTAGACATGGACGAGTTAAATGCTGTTTATGTTCATCCTACAAATGTTTGCACACAGGACACTTTATTAAAACCTGTAGAGGGTGATGTAGGACATCAAACAAGACTCTTGTCCTCACAAAATACCCTATTTTGAAAAGTCATGTTTCTTAGTTTAAGTTGTTGCCTTAATGTTCTTTCATATTTTACTGAGGATTAAAATTATTTGATTTTGTAATCTAGTAACTTTGATGGCCAATCATCTCCTAAAGCGATTAATTCCAGGTTTTGTTGGAGCATGTCACGTAACTCCAGGTTTCGAAATTCAGCAAGAATCTAAGAATTCATGCTCACATAATTCTCCTTAGTTCTCAACAAAGTTGCGAGGATCTAAATGAAGTGTTCTTGCAGTGGTGGTTTGTAGTGCTGAAGAGGTTTAGGATTGGTAATTGCATTACGCTTATACACAACTTAAGGAATGATTATGGTCAGCACCACATCACATGACCTAAGGCCAAACAAATTAGAATGTTTGTATCAGAAACATTGTGCAAAAAAGCTGTGCGATTTTTAATTATTTTTTTTTACAAAATAGGCTATGAGGTATGCAATTTTTCTTTTTTTTGCTAATCTAAGCTTTACAGAGAACTTTTTTGAACTTTTTTTTTAAAAATCAAAAAAAAAATATCCAAAGAAAAAATCCAAAAAACATAAAGATAGACCTACTCATTTCATTTCACATACCAATGCGGGCGAGCTTCTGAGACAAACCCTTGGCCTAAACATATCTTTTTACTTGACACTACTCACCTAAGTAAATGCTCCACACCTACTTCTTCTGCCTCTTCAGCTCCCATTTCACTTGGTACATGTTCAAATGTCTTAGATGTTGGTGTACCATCCTGATTGAGAGATTGATTCAATTCAATACCAATTACTTTTTGGAATAACAGAGATGTATTGCTGGATATATAATTTGGGATTACATAAGAACCCAAAATTATTCCAGAAGGGAAATGACAAATTTGGGAGCATGATTGATACAATAATCCTAGCTGGTTCCCTAATTGGACATTTCTGATTGAATTGACTAAAACTAATTACAAACAAAGCTTTTTCATGCAAATAGAATAGACTTGGTTTTTAAATTATAGATGTGAAATAAGCATCAAACACTAAGGCCACCAAAAAAACCCTGTTCTGTGGGCTCGACCAACCCTGTTCTGTGGGCTCAACCAACCCTGTTCTGTGGGCTCGACCAACCCTGTTCTATTGGCTCGACCAACCCTGTTCTGTGGGCTCGACCAACCTTGTTCTGTGGGCAGGACAAACCCTGTTCTGTGGGCTCGACCAACCCTGTTCTATGGGCTCGACCAACCCTGTTCTGTGAGCTCGACCAACCCTGTTCTGTGGGCTCAACCAAACCTGTTCTATGGGCTCGACCAACCCTGTTCTATGGGCTCGACCAACCCTGTTCTATGGGCTCGACCAACCCTGTTCTGTGGACTAAACCCACCCTGTTCTGTGGGCTCGACCAACCCTGTTCTGTGAGCTCGACTAACCCTGTTCTGTGGGCTCAACCAAACCTGTTCTATGGGCTCGACCAACCCTGTTCTATGGGCTTGATCAACCCTGTTTTGTAGGCTCAACCAACCCTCGGCCGTAATTTAGCAAAACAGCGTAACTCGAAATATTGACTTTTTGAGTTACATGCATTTCTGGGGAAATCGAGGGCGCTCTTTTCATCTGTGAGAGTCTCAAAAGACCTCGACGCACCGTTTTAAAGATAGCGTAACGTATCTCAGCCTTATTTTGCAACTTTTAGCATTTTAATATGGTAAAACAGCGTTACTCGAGTTACGTGTTTCAAAATCTATTTTTTTTCTTGGCAAAACAGCGTATCTCTAAGTTACGCGTCTTTTCCAAACAACTATTTTGCTACGAGATACGCGGGTTTGGCGAAAAAATAGTAACCAAAGTATTACACGTAACTTGAGTTACGCTGTTTTGCAAGATTAACTCTGCGTATAATTTGATGTCGGATTGGCAAACCCGCGTATCTGGACAAAATCAGCTGTATCTTTAGTAAAAATAGTTTACTTTACATAAGTTTTTAAAAATTAAAAAAAATAAACATAATGCACGTTTCCATTTTTAAATCAATTTCCTCTGTAAATAATAGAGAAAATGCAAACACTTAAACTTTAAAGTGCTCATATCTCAAAAACGTCATTTTCGAGTTACGCTGTTTTGCCAAATTACGGCCGCCCTGTTCTGTGGGCTTGACCAACCCATTTGCTTTTAATTTTCAAATTTTATTTGTTTAAAGATTATTTTTTGTTTTTGAAATTTTCGAATATAAATTCAACTGCAAAACTCACTAAAATGTACCGAAACGTTTGAACCCGCCTTGATTGACCGACCCTACCCGAGGTCTGTTTGTCCCTAGAACAGGTGTTTTTTGTGTGAAATCATTAGCTCTGATTTATTTCAGCTTTTTCTATAAATTTTCTCAATCGCAGTTAACAAATTGATAAGCAGATATCGATATAATTTTACAATCACATGAAATTCTTTCTTACATCATGAACTTCTTCTACAGCTAAATAGGCTTCAGTTGGCAGACCAAGTTCCTTCGGTTTGGCATCAATTATACACAATACCTGAAAAGGGGAAAGAATTAATAAAACCATTATAAAACAACAAAATCATTTAGTATGTGCACTTGTGCAGGGGGGTTGAGTTTTACACACATTGCTAGAATTCAAATAAATTTGCGCCAACTGACCTTGAGGAGAATAGAAAATAATTGTATTTTGTTCTTAACCCTTATCAGCATGGCTATGTTTTTGTGTGGAAACCTGGGGAGGGGGACAAAGTATGATTTTTGTACCCAAATAATGGCTGCGAAACCCACGGACCATCCAAACACCACGTCCCTGCACTTGGCTAACCTGCCAACGCTCGACCGGGCAGCGATTTCGTACACTCAAATCAGCTTGCTTGATGACGTCATTGTTTTTTTGCCATAGTTAATCGTAGTGTCTAGAGAAGTCTAGGAAGGTTAGGGTCCGTGGCATGTTTCGGAACTTTGAATTGCAGATTGACTCACATTGTGTGTAAATTCGCAAAAGAATATAATTTGAGTGATAATCATTCCCACTCAAATGATTTTCTTTGTGAATGTACACGAGTGATTGGCCTATTTCTCATATGATGAATTGCTACACAGCCTACATTAAAAATGGCTACTCACTGAGTGTGGACAGTAATTTCTGATGAGTTCATTGATGCCAATGTCATTCTGATGAAGTTTGGGACCAGTGTGATACCAACCGACTATCTTCTCACGAGCTGCAAAGAAAACCAGTGCACAAAAATGTTAATGAGACAATGTAAAGACTTCAAAATGATGAAAATTGCACATTTGGATTTGGAAAATGCACAGATTTTCATTTAAAGGTGCTAATCATAGCCAATCTTCGTTGTTCGGCGGCAAATTTGGTATCAAATTGTGACTAAAAGATTCATCCAAATGTCTGTGTAGCCTGTTTGGTCAATAATAGTTGGATTTCAACACTCTATAGGACCTAAGTGTATTACTGTCTTTTGTTGGAAGTCTATAGACCATGTCACCTCTTGTTGATCAACAGTGCCCGGTTCCATTCCATGCATGGGGGAACATGCATTGACTGCTGTTGTTACTGATGACTGGTTTGGTTTTGTGTATGGTTAATGAGGGACACTGTGACACCCCTCTTCAAATGTGCGTGCATACTGGCAGGTAAGCTTTTGTTTGACAGGCAATTCGCGCACACAGACCGACAGGCAAGCTTTTGTTAGCTGGGCTGCTGTGATGTTACGGGTGACATCGTCTATATAATGAAAGAGTGTATACCTAGACTTATTGTCAACACTATTGACTTACGCATGCATACAATACAGTGCTGCTCGCAGTACTCAATCATGATGTAACATAGCATATACAATTGTATTTACATTCACAAAAAGTTCTGAAAAGTCATCAAATGTAAACAAACTGGCGGAAGCGCCATCCAACTTATAAAAACAAGTTTGAACTACTATCAAGAACAAAACTTGATTGATGCCATATCAGTGCCAATATCTTTGGACCTACTTGAAGGGTCGTCACATTATTCCTTCAGTGCTGTTGCATTGTCTCAGTCACATAGAAATGAAGTCCTATCAAGATTGATTGGTAACTCAACCATTTACCAATAATACTTACCATTGACTTTCTTGAACATGCCATACATACTTTCCAAGTAATCATGATCGAGATACCAAACACTATCGTCTTTATCATCTTCATCAAATGGAACTGGAAATAAAACAGGCAAACACACAACACAATTTGTAGTTATTTTAAAATGTACTTTGTTTGTTGTTACCTTATGTGAGATTTATTATATTATTTATTACAAGTATGCAAGGTCTTAGCCAGAGACCCGTCCACCCGTCATCTCGACGGGCAGATTACTCCCAGGACGGGCAGATTTAAGGAATTTAACAGATGTGATCTTCTAAAAATAGTTGTTGTAAGAGTTTAATGAACTTGAAACTAGTTCTGACTGACAAATCAAGGCTAAAACAGCACACATTTGAACCTTGTGACCCTATAGAGGTGCCAAACAGGTTGATTTATATTTTAGGGTCAAGTTCTGAACAGGCTATTCTGATAAATTGGACGGGCAGTTGTTGAACTCTGGCTAAAACCCTGCAAGTATGTGTTACAAAAATGTGTTATTTGACATGGAATCCAATTACTGTTGTAGCTAGACCAGATTGAGTGCCGGACAATTTTACTGACGGCAAACGGAGTAAGTCTAGCGAAATGCAGTGGATCATGGAATGGGGTCCCGAAGCCTTCGTAATGTTTTTTTAATGTACTTTAAAGGCCATGCGTTTTGAACTCGTCACCCTTTGCGTTGCGTGTCCGATTTTTAACATTTTACGCCATATGCACTTCAAGTTAGCATATCATTCTCACTACTTCTCCCTACCCCATAAAAAGTATACATTTTCTTAAAGGAAATTTCATGAGGAATCCAATTATGCTATTGAAATTAGTGTAGGACCTAGTGGTAACATGTTATGATTCACAATGTATGATTTAAAAAAAAAGTAATTCTTATACCTACCCATGAGACTATTAATTTTAAAATAAATGAGTCTTTTTTAAACACTAACCACCCCCCCCCCCACCCCGATTTCTAAAAAATGCTAATCCCAAGTCCCTCTCCAAACGCATGCGCCGTCGGTTTTCGATGACGTAGTCAACCGAGCCTATATAGTGAGCGCAGTATACTGCGCGAATGTGTAGCTGAGGGCCATGGCTTAGTGGTTGAGACGTGGGGCTTGACAACCGAGGGTCCCCGGATCGAATCCCGGCAGGTTCCCGGAGATTTAGTTGGCGTTTTTTCCTCAAAAATTGTGATCCCGGCCCAAACCCTAAACTGGGGTTAGGGTTATGCCTGGTAACATTTTTTTGTTTGTTCTATTAACCCTAACCCCCTGAGTACTAAAAATGCTAATCCTAAGTCCCTCTCCAAACGCTTGCGCCGTCGGTTTTCGATGCAAAGTCAACCGAGCCTATACAGTGAGCGCAGAGCGCAGTACTATATACTGCCCGAATGTGTAGCTGAGGGCCGTGGCTTAGAGGTTGGGACGTGGACGTGGGGCTTGAGAACAGAGGGTCCCCGGATTGAATCTTACGCCATGCACTTCAAGTTAGCATATCATTCTCACTACTTCTCCCTACCCCATAAAAAGTATACATTTTCTTAAAGGAAATTTCATGAGGAATCCAATTATGCTATTGAAATTAGTGTAGGACCTAGTGGTAACATGTTATGATTCACAATGTATGATTTAAAAAAAAAGTAATTCTTATACCTACCCATGAGACTATTAATTTTAAAATAAAAATGAGTCTTTTTTTAACACTAACCACCCCCCCCCCCCCACCCCGATTTCTAAAAAATGCTAATCCCAAGTCCCTCTCCAAACGCATGCGCCGTCGGTTTCGATGACGTAGTCAACCGAGCCTATATAGTGAGCGCAGTATACTGCGCGAATGTGTAGCTGAGGGCCATGGCTTAGTGGTTGAGACGTGGGGCTTGACAACCGAGGGTCCCCGGATCGAATCCCGGCAGGTTCCCGGAGATTTAGTTGGCGTTTTTTCCTCAAAAATTGTGATCCCGGCCCAAACCCTAAACTGGGGTTAGGGTTATGCCTGGTAACATTTTTTTGTTTGTTCTATTAACCCTAACCCCCTGAGTACTAAAAATGCTAATCCTAAGTCCCTCTCCAAACGCTTGCGCCGTCGGTTTTCGATGCAAAGTCAACAGAGCCTATACAGTGAGCGCAGAGCGCAGTACTATATACTGCCCGAATGTGTAGCTGAGGGCCGTGGCTTAGAGGTTGGGACGTGGACGTGGGGCTTGAGAACAGAGGGTCCCCGGATTGAATCTTACGCCATATGCACTTCAAGTTAGCATATCATTCTCACTACTTCTCCCTACCCCATAAAAAGTATACATTTTCTTAAAGGAAATTTCATGAGGAATCCAATTATGCTATTGAAATTAGTGTAGGACCTAGTGGTAACATGTTATGATTCACAATGTATGATTTTAAAAAAAAGTAATTCTTATACCTACCCATGAGACTATTAATTTTAAAATAAAAATGAGTCTTTTTTTAACACTAACCACCCCCCCCCCCCACCCCGATTTCTAAAAAATGCTAATCCCAAGTCCCTCTCCAAACGCATGCGCCGTCGGTTTCGATGACGTAGTCAACCGAGCCTACATGTATATAGTGAGCGCAGTATACTGCGCGAATGTGTAGCTGAGGGCCATGGCTTAGTGGTTGAGACGTGGGGCTTGACAACCGAGGGTCCCCGGATCGAATCCCGGCAGGTTCCCGGAGATTTAGTTGGCGTTTTTTCCTCAAAAATTGTGATCCCGGCCCAAACCCTAAACTGGGGTTAGGGTTATGCCTGGTAACATTTTTTTGTTTGTTCTATTAACCCTAACCCCCTGAGTACTAAAAATGCTAATCCTAAGTCCCTCTCCAAACGCTTGCGCCGTCGGTTTTCGATGCAAAGTCAACCGAGCCTATACAGTGAGCGCAGAGCGCAGTAGGTACTGCCCGAATGTGTAGCTGAGGGCCGTGGCTTAGAGGTTGGGACGTGGACGTGGGGCTTGAGAACAGAGGGTCCCCGGATTGAATCCCGGCAAGTTCCCGGAGATTTAGTTGGCGTTTTTTATTCGAAAATCGTGATCCCGGTCAAAAACCCTATTAAACCAGCAGGGTTAGGGTTATGATATTAAGGCCAAGTAAAACAAAACAACAGTTGATCGTCCCGACTTTTCAAAAAAAGGATGCGGGAGGGGCTTGTTATTTACTATGTTTTTTCCAAGATGGCCGCCGGCTTTTTGAAATTTTGCCCTATCATTCCCATAAAGCAGACATGAGAATGAAAAAACAGGGACAAAAATGAAAAATATGAAAATGTGCGTGAAATCGGGTTAATAATAAAAAGGCCAAAACAGGCTGAAAAATTAAAAGTGCAGAAATTTGGACCAGAAAAACACCTTAATATTAATAATAATTACTATTAATTCAGTTTTAAAACTGAAAATTCTCATGCCTGCATAAGACTAAGTTATCATTATGCCATTAATTACACTTACTTTTTTACAAGAAACTTGGCCTCAATGCATATTAACCGTTACAAACCTCGCTCTTTGTTTGCATTAGATTTTTTTGACATTAAAAAGAAGTTGCAGAATTGTGCACCTTTTTCTGTGGGGCTTAGTTCCGTCACATTTAGAGTTACAGGCTTACAGCGCGCTTCGTGGGCAGGGTTTCACGTGCAATAACACCGTTCATCAGAAAGTGTGAGCAATGGTCTTTAAATTATGAATTTAAGACAATATTTATGAACAAGTCTTACGTGCAAAGCTATTCGAAACGTCTAACGATCCATCTTTTTGCCAGTGTCCAAGCAAAACTCCGACAACTCGACGCTGATTTCTTATTCGATTGAAGTGATCTACAACACTCAAGAGCACTAGAGGATGAACTACCACCTTCTTTATTTCAGGTGGCGGGGCTGCCATGTTTCCGTTGTCTTAAAAGGGATTAATTATGAGAATTTTCGCTGCGATGTTTATTTCGTCCACACGTGAATCATCACTTTTTGTATCAGAAGAACGGAAAATGGCGATTATTAAACTGCGCATGCTCTGAATTAGCAGACTAAACAAAGTAAGAGGGCGCTATGTAGCTTGATCTGCTGTTCCAGGTGGTACAGGTAATGATTGTATCCAATCGCGATCCAATCTTGATTTGGATGCAAATGCGATATCATTTGGTTGATTTCGAGTCGATACCACCCTCATCAAATTAATTAAACATCGCTTAAAAACAAACAATGGCTTTTTCTTTGCAGGAGTGTTGGAACGCAGGTGCCAGATAACATCAACAAAGTTTCCAGTAGCATTAAACTTACAGCGACTGACCCACCATACAACAAACCCACCCGACTTTAATATTTTGTATGAATCTCATTTTGAGCAGCTTGGTGCTAAGCATAGATGAAAGGAACCGACAATTTGGAACCCGGTAGTATATATTTTACGGAATAAATCGTATTGGAAACTGGAAACCAATGCTTAGCACCAAGCTGCCGGAAGCTGGATTCATGTTGTATGACCCAGGCATCACTCGAGTCAACCTCTAGTCATACTCTCATTTCCTTGCGGATGTTCTCAGAGGAAGATTCAACAAGGTAACATCCTTCCTCCTTACATTGCACTTCTTCTTTCTTCTTTCTTCTTTCGTAGTACTGGCCAACGTTCCACTGGAACCAAGCGGTCAGGGTTGTTGTGTATGCAGTTCTACTTGGGTTGGTTGCTTAGTCTTGTTTAGTTGCGAGGTAAACTTTGGTTGCTTTTTTGAATTGTTCACTGTCGTTTAGTGTGACAATAGAGTCCGGGAGACTGTTCCAGTCTCTGATAGTCTTTGGGAGAAAAGAGTACTTATAACAGTCTTTCGATGCGGCGATTGTTTTGAAGGCTTGAGAGTTCGTGTGCCGTGAGGTACGTGATGCTGGCTGGGTGAGGTTACCAATTGGGATGGATAGGTGACCGTGGATCGCTTTGTGAAGGATGACCAGTCTCCTGGTTTGGCGTCTATCTGTGAGTGATTCCCACTGCAGTTTCCTTAACATGTTGGTGACGGATCCAGGAGATCTTGATTTGAAATCATTCATACAGAATCTTGCTGCTCTACGTTGTATAGCTTCCAGCTTGTTGGTGAGGACTTTTGTATGAGGTTCCCACACACTCGAGGAATATTCAATAAGTGGTCGGACTAAGGTCTTATATGCCGATACTTTGATTTCCTGAGGGCATTGGTGGAGATTCCTCATAACAAATGCAAGTGTTCTATTTGCTGTTGATGCGACTTGTATGATGTGATTATTCCATGTCAGGTCATTGGTTAAGGTGACACCCAGATAAGCGTGACTTTTGGTCTCTTGCAAGATTGAGTCACCCAACTTGTATTCATACAGCTTTGGGTTTTTTGAATGTGTGAGTCTCATAGTATGACATTTTTTCGGGTTAAAACTCATTTGCCATGTATTTTGCCAGACTACCAGTGTGTCAAGGTCGTCCTGAAGGGACCTGTGATCAAATTCATTGTTGATTTCTCTATAAAGTACACAATCATCAGCAAATAATCTGACACTCGAGTTGATATTGTTAGGCAGATCATTAATATACGCCAGGAACAACAGCGGCCCAAGCACAGTGCCTTGCGGTACGCCCGAATCAACCTCGGCCCAGGTCGAGTGCTCACCACCGACAACGACACGCTGGACACGGTGCTTGAGGAAGCTGCTGATCCAAGCATGGGTTTTGTTTTGGATGCCATAGCGTTTGAGTTTCTGAAGAAGTCTATTATGGGCGACAACATCAAATGCTTTACTAAAATCCATGATGATTAAGTCAACCTGATTTTTATGGTTTAAGGAATTAGCAAGGTCCTGGACAGTGAGAATGAGTTGGGATTCAGTTGAGTGATTTGACCTAAAACCGTGTTGTTTATCTGTAAGGCCTAGAGTAACTTCAGGCCTAGAGTAACATTGCTTCCTTTTATATTTTCAAAGCTTTAATTCATTACTCTATTGGTCAAAAGTATCGGGTTTGTATGTGGTAACTCTTGATGCTGCATGTCTTAAAAAAAAAGAACACTAGCTTTGTTCTAATGTTTTATATTCGGAAATTGACATTTTCGAATCAAATTGCGACTCAAAAGAAAGTGTGTCTACGAATCAGTATGGGCATGGTTTTCACGCCCATACTGATTCGGGGGGGGGGGGGGTTCATGCCCCCTTGGTGGTTACGCCACTGCATCACATTTTTCTCACTACTACACTGTGTGGGGGATGCAATTTTCATATACATGTATAATATTAAGTTATACTATAAAGTTACTTAAGCTGCGTAAATTCGTTCGGAGTAAGGTCGGAGTAACGATTTGTCGTGTTAAAGGTAGGAGTAGTGACCGTGTCACACCTCACAATTGTTCCCAGGCAAAGTAGAAGAATAGGGCCGCAGACAATTAGGCCTACAGACACCTTGACTTGGCAAGATTTCAACATAAGAAAGGCTCCAGCTTGGAAAGCCTGTGTAACAGCATGACAAAAATATGGAACAGTAAACTCCCAAGAAAACTGAAATAAAGCTGTTTACACACTATTGAATCTGTTTTGACATTTGGAGCCGAGACTTGGACACTAACAGCTAAAACGAGAAAAGCGCTAGATGGTTGCTTCACTCGCCTCTTAAGAAGAAAAGCACTTAATGTATCATGGCAATCTCACACCACCAACAAAGATCTATATGAGAACCTGCTACCAATATCAGAGAGGAGGCTAAGACGGAGGAGATTTAAATTTGCCGGCCACTGTGCCAGAAGGAAAGAGGAAGCAGTCTCTAAAGTTCTCCTGTGGCCACCCAAGCATGAACACAAGGCTAGAGGACCACCACAAAAGAATTACATCAAACTTTTATCAGAGGATACAGGACTAACTAGGCAGGATATGAAAAACTACATGCTTGAAAGACCAGTATGGAAGGCCATCACAGAAGTAAAGAGAAATTTCGATCTTGAATTCATGTTTACGAGCGAGCGATAAATAAACCTAGCTGAAATAATCGAATAAAGGAACCGATAATTTGGAAATAACGGAATATATCGTATTGTAAACTGGAATCCAATGCTTAGCACCAGGCTGCCGAAAACGGGATTCGAAATAATCAGAACTCGCGCGGTTGTCATCGGTCAAAGGTCAAAGGGTGCGGTGTGTGTACTTCCGATATCTACTCCTAAGCCCCCTGCGATGGTCGTGTTTGTCGGAAAACTTCGGAGTAACGTTGTATATATGGACAACTGTTCGGAGTAGAGGAAATATTTGTGGAATTTTGATTGCTGCCGGGTCTAAATTTACGCCGATCACTTATGCCCGTCTGAACATGCCTTAGTCTTATAGCGATCTTTGGTGCTTGGATGGGCAGGGGTGATGAGCAAAAATAATAGCATTTTCTATTGTTAGCCAGAATCCCTGGATTAGGCTTGCATGAATATGCAAAGGTTATTCAAGCGGGAAGCTTGAAGGAGCCCTGGCGGGCGTCCGTCAGTGATCGTTCTGTCTACACGCGAACTGGACGTTTAGATTTTACTACCAGCATCTCGAATCAGTCAACACGAATTAGGCGATATTCCAGCGGCGCTGAGTTCAAGCATGCTTCTAGGGAGCCGTAGCGATCATTTAATTAGATGTGGATGCCTGAAGCAGCAAAAACGAGGAAGTTTTTTAAAGCGTTATTTCACCTAGATTTTTCTGAAGAGATCTAAATGTAGTGACCAGAAATTTCGTTCTGTCGGCAGCTGTGCCCAGTTTGAATTTAACGTCGGCCTGTCTGATACTTATGGAATCATTTTGAAACAGAGCTCGTGATATGTAAGGAAGTTAGTGCATTTTTTGAAGATTAGGATTACATTGATTCGTACCTTTGGCAGATACAGGTCGGTATTTGTAATATTGTTTTGATTTTTATGAGTGCGATTGACATTAATTGTTTTAAGTTTGGGCTTTTGCCCCTAGGGAACAATCTAGGATGCCAGTGGTTTTTTCGTGGCGTATCGGCCGTAGTGTTGGTATAAACTTTCCCCAGTATACAGTGTTCGGGAACAAAGAATGTCCAGCCGAATCTAGGTGGTACTTGGACCACACTATTACATCAAGGTAATCATGTGATTAGTATGCTTTGATTATGATTTATTATAATCTTGTTTATATTCCTATTTAGCCGTTTGGTTCTTTTTGTGATTACAGCTAGCTGTAGGGCTCGTTTGTGTATGCTTTTGAGTCAGGTGTACGAGTCTAGAGATAGTGCCATATATACCACTAATCCAATGTTTACAGCTTTGTATGCATATCTAACAGTTCTCTTGATATAATGTTTATTGATTGTGTTTGTAACACCCATTCATGCATATTTCAGCCCCGGGATTGCAGTTGTGTAAATTGCCTTTTATTAATCTTATTTCGGCGCTAATTGTGTCTATGTGCATTTATATGTGTATGAATGCTGAATGTGTTTTTTGTTTACTTAATGGATGTTCCAGGGCTAATTATCGTTTGTTTTCTTATAAACAAGATTTTAGTATCGGTTGTGATGCAGATTGATCGTCTTCTCATGGCAAAGACGTTCCCTTATGGAATGACTATAACTTTTATTTTGAATATTGCAGTTCAGAGAGCTGGCATGTTTAGGTTTTATTTGGACCTAAAGGCACATTGAATCAATATATTGAGATCTTAATAATTGGACAGATGCATTATATTCTTTTCAACAAGGAGACTCTTTTTTGATTGTAAGTCTGTTTAATACCACCATATAATTATTTTTCAGGATCTATCTATTATAGCAGGGGTGTTGGAAGTTTTTCTCATTCACCGTTCCCCCGTTTGGATTATCACTTTATATCTTTTTCGGTAATGTTTTCAGGTAATTCCTGTTTATACTGGCGAATTCAGGTATACAGTATTGTATCTAGACGATGTATGGGATATATGGAGGTGTTTTCCGTGAGTGATAATGGTTGTATCACTTTATTTGGTAGGTTTAATACCGACAGAGAATAGTCCGTTTGAGTACCAACTCATTCAGAGCTGGTTTGGTAGAGTGGTTGGGTATACTAGCGTGGAATGCTAGTAGTGGGTTCCAGCGGGGTTCCAGCTAGACTAGATGTAGCGCATCATGTGTGACAATAGAATTTCATCAGGACTGATGATGAGGATAGAGGTTAAAGCTCCTTTTGGGAGAGATCTTATAGGGTATCCCTGGACCGACTGATCACGAGTTTGCTACGAAATAGCAGTATGACTTGCTATCTTTGCATGATATTAGCCTGTAATTTGTTTGAATTTGGTTTATCTCTTATTAGTAATAGTACTAATTTAGTGTTTACTGTTATTTTGATAACTACTTATGATATAGAGAATGTTCTAGCTGATCTTTTTAGCAGAGACATTGATTTGACTGGCGAGTTGTCTCAATTTTTCCCCGAATTCTAATGCAGAGTTGCCAGTTTTCAATTCCAGATATTGGAGCCCAAATTTAAAGCCACATGGACGTTTTCTCTAGTAGTGGTGATCTCCGAATGGCCCTCAACTGTGTTATAGCCATTTATCTTGTCTAAAGATAGTTCATATAGTAGTATGATCATGACGATTATTGTTATGTTATGTGTGAGGCTGTATGGCCATTTATAGCCGATTGGCAATTGAGATAATGTAAAGCCGTTTGGTATTTTCTCAGAGTTTTACGTTATGTTTGAGGCTGCATGGTCATCAATAGCCGATTGGTAGGTAATTGAGAAATGTAAAGCCGTTTGGTTTTTTCTCAAGGTTTGTGGTAGTTTATTGCCATAATTCATGGGTTGAATACTTATTCCATTTTCGGACCCCCCTTTAACGCAGTGTTGTGATGCGTTAGGCTGCATGGCCACTAGATATACCCGACTTAATAGCAAATTGGCACAAGTTTGAGAGGTCAAGCCGATTGGTATTTTTCTCAAGGTCTTTGATGGGATTTTCATTCGTGGGTTGAATACCTATTCCATTTTCGGAACCCCTCAATGCTGATTGAGTGCTGTGTTACGTGTGCTGCCGCCTGGCCACTTCACAGCCGATTGGCTCATATTGAGAAAATGTAAACCGTTTGTTATATTCTCCAGATTTTGTTATTGCAAAGGTAATTGTTTTTTTTAAAAGGTATCTACACTGGACAAGGTTATTCGGGCATCCAGATTCCAGGGCAGTTAATTCAGTGGAGCCTATATTCATGTTCTTTGCCGTTTGGCAGTTTTGGAGTAAAATAATTTATATATTTTTCACCCGATTAGGGGATCTTATAGGTGGTACTTCATCGTGTGAATATCAACTAACGTACCATTTCAATCAAGGTTAGAGCGTTTTTTACAACACTCGTGGCATCTACAGATTGTAGACCACGTTATATTAAACCCACTTGGTTTACTATTCCTTCAATTGCCGATTGAATGAAGCTCGGATGAGACGGTCAACTTCCAAGACGGAGTCGAGTACACCGGACATTTACATATCCGTCGATGTCTTTTATCTCATAAGCAGGTTTTGTTCTATTCGTTCGTTAGATTTTTAAGAGTATGAAGACGCTCGGGTGTTATTTGCTGACACGGGGATCATCACATGTTCAGTATGAATGCTATGACTAAGCCGGATTATAGACAGCAGACAAGTTCATTAGGATGATTTTTTCCTATGTTTATATCAAGTGTTTTTTGAGGGAATGACTTTATAAGTGTAGTGAAGGTTTTCTAGGAGACATGCGAGGTTGGCGTTGGCCGTAAGTTGTACGGTCAAGTTATAGTTTATATCCTGGGTGTGTTTTAGCTGAAGTTTCAGTTGGTGTGTGTATCGGGTAGCCAGGTGACTTGGCAATCATACAGTGCCTATGATGGATTTGTGCAGGTATCTGCCTATAATCTAAGATTTGGTAGATTGCATGATCTACGATATTGCAGTGTTGCTATTTTGCATTATGATATTAATCATAGCGAGTGCAGATGGTTCTATTTTTACCAGTTTATATATCATAGCGAGTGCAGAACCGCAGATGGTTCTATTTGAACCTATTAAATTCATAGTAAGTGCAGTTGGTTTTATTTTAACCAGTTTAAATCACAGCGAGTGCAGAACTGCAGATGGTTCTATTTGAACCTATATCATTCATAGTGAGTGCAGATGGTTTTATTTTAACCAGTTTAAATCACAGAACTGCAGATGGTTCTATTTGAACCTATATAATTCATAGTGAGTGCAGATGGTTTTATTTTAACCAGTTAAAATCATAGCGAGTGCAGAACTGCAGATGGTTCTATTTGAACCTATATAATTCATAGTGAGTGCAGATGGTTTTATTTTAACCAGTTTATATTACAGTGAGTTCAGAACTGCAGATGGTTCTATTTAACCTATATAAATCATAGTGAGTGCAGATGGTTTTTATTTTAACCAGTTTATATTACAGTGAGTTCAGAACTACAGATGGTTCTATTTTAACCAGTATTTATCATAGTGAGTGCTGATGGTTTTATTTTAACCAGTTTTAATCACAGTGAGTGCAGATGGTTCTATTTCAACCAGTTTGATTTATCACAGTGAGTGTAGAACTGCAGATGGTTTTATTTTAACCAATATATATCATAGCGAGTGCTGATGGTTCTATTTTAACCAGTTTAAATCATAGTGAGTGCAGATGGTTCTATTTTAACCAGTTTAATTCTTAGTGAGTGCAGATGGTTCTATTTTAACCAGTTTATAGTTTGCCTCCACACTCTTTATTTTAGTGATACGGGGACTGTAGTCCCTGTCCGTCCGCAGTTCGTAGCAGATGAACGACGTAGCCCAATTTTATGTCGCATATAATTGTTTCTATTACAGACAGGGGGAGGAAGGGCGCAATAGAAAATAGTTTATTCACGGTTAAGCTTGCGCATTAGTGAATAATAGCATTTTCTATTGTTAGCCAGAATCCCTGGATTAGGCTTGCATGAATATGCAAAGGTTATTCAAGCGGGAAGCAAGGAGTATATATAATAGGAGGGGACACTTAGCTCATTTGCATATTTGTAATTAATATGATTAACCCTGCCTTGACCCTATGCCCTGCTGTGAGAGGTCACAGATACCGCCCTCTAACCTGAGAGGGGACTTTTCTATTGTTCTCATGCACAGCGTTGGCGATGAGCGACCGAGAAGTATAACAAAAGCGTACATAAAACAGATCGATTCGAAGCAGTAATTTGAATACATGAATTATGCAACACGTCACACAACGTCCAGTCTAACACAATTATTGTGGACCGTATAAATGATGCAATTTTTTGTGTTCGAAAATGTCATCATTTTTTACCGTTCTTTCAAAAATAAGGAGTATAATCACATTATAAACACATTTTGTGCGACAGTAACATACAAATATGGTATAAAATGGCAAAAATGGCACGATAAAAATCCGTTCGTTATAAATAAATGGATAAATGGTTAATAATTAAACTATCACCAATTACACTCGTCAAGCTCTGTCATGCTGTGGCGTGCATCGTAGGCCACGTTGTTTGTAAACGGCAACACGAGTTCGATCCCCGGTGTATCCGTGAATGCCATGCTTTTTTATATATATTTTTAAAACTTGACGGTGGATTAATGTAGCATCATTTTTATGTCAATTTTTGTAAATTATAAAGGCCCATGCGTTTATAGTTGTTGTTTTTTCTATCATTTATCTCTTTGATTTATTTAACTTTTAAACAATTGTATGTGTAAACTATACATGTATATTAGCGCGATAAATAAGTGATTTAATTTGATTTAATTTGAGTTCGGTTTGATAATGATAGCAAAACTTGTTGTAAAACCATTTTACCAGTCAGCGCAAGTTTGTGTACATCACGTTTAGTTTTTTATAGCTAGGCTAATATACTATTTGTAGCTATTTGTATACAAGAAGCAAACACATTTCCAAAACAGAGATACATGAGAAACGGGACCGTTACTAACGTTAAATGTAATACCATTGCCATGATTACCAATTTAAGGCTCTTTTGGAAATCTGTACAACCGATGAATTTCTAGAAAATCGTTGATACAACTTCACGCAGGAAAGTCAGATCTTGTAGCAAAACAATAAGCCAGCTTTAATAAACGAATTGGGAGACGCAATGATGTCGAAATCTATGTGGAAAAGGGAATCAGATAACTATTGATAGACTCGATCAAGTCTTGTACCACTGAAGGGTGATTAGAGGTAATACACGTTTCGGCGATGGGGAGCTAAAGTTTGTTTCAGAATATAAAAAGAGCAACACCACCAGAATATATCTTACTCTGTACAACACACATGTTGATGGATACTCGTTTGAAAATAACCCGCCAGTGTATTATAGATCATTCTTTTAACGCTTGTATTCAAAGGGTTGCTTGAAGGTCGTGCATTGACTTGATCTGAACAACGAATAATATGGGAGCTAAAACCTTTTGTTATGGGCACGCATGAGTAAAGTGGATTCTCTGTATAATAAAACAAGATTTCTTATTTAAGATCTGGAATAAAGGTTACCAGGGAACATTCGCTTCAACGATGCTCCTATGCGTACGTCAACTGAAAGCCTGGTCCGATGGTATCAGAGGCGCCATAGCCAGCACTCGGAACACCATCAGAAACAATTGATTTTGTTCTTTCTTTTGAAGATGTGCACATTGTCTCATTCAGTAGAAAGCGCATTTATCACATGTGGCACTACTTCAGTAGATAAGCGCATGTATAACCGTGGTGGCAGTGCTAATAGCGCATAGTTACGTGTGCCATTACTATAATAGTCCCTGTCATAATTTCTTGGACATAATTCGCGCTATTTCACGCGAGCGTATTTTGTTGTTGTTCGCGGAGCTGCATCCAAATGCATGAAAAGCGCGTACAAGTTTGCATGCATGCGCGTGTTGACTTCGCGATTGACCAATGAGGACGCGCGATCATTTTAAAATCGCCCGGTACGCACTACCGGGTTTACGCATGTACGCTAATACGAATGTACGCAAGCACGCACGTATTAGTTGAATTTTGTCCAAGGTATTATGACAGCGGCTATATGTGTGCTATTATACGCATGTCACACTACATTCACACGAGGCATTACTATGTGTGCTAAGTTAGCACATGTGTACTGCGGTGGCCGCGCTATCGTCAGTAGATAGCGCATAGTCATATGTGGCATTAATAATAATAATAATAATAACAAGGATTTATAAAGCGCTTTTTTAACCAATGGATGCAAAGCGCTGAGAAAGAAGAAGAAAAAGTGAGAAGAAGCGACACAGGAGGACAATGATCATGAAGATGGATAAAGGTGGGATTTAAGGAGCCTTTTGAAGGTAGTCAAATTGTCAGCACTTCTGATGTTGGCAGGAAGTGCATCCCACAGGCGAGGAGCTGCTATGGAAAAGGCTCTGTCACCCGCCTTTTTGTTGGAACGTGGGACAACAAAGGATGTGACTGAGCTGGACCGGAGTGCATAAGCAGTGCTATGGATTTGAAAAAAGGCACGTATGTAGCCGGGAAGAGAGAGATTGAAGGATTTGTAGGTCTGGACAATACTCTTGAATTTAATTCTTTGGGACACAGGCAGCCAGTGAAGAGACTGAAGGAGTGGTGAAGCATGAGAACGTTTGGGTTGTTTTAAGATTAGACGAGCACATTTGTTCTGCAGTACCTGAAGACGGGCAAGATCCTTCCTGTCTATGCCATTCATGAGGGAATTACAGTAGTCAAGCCTAGATAAAATGAGGGCACGGACGATGTTGTGACAAGTGTCAACATCGAGATACTTCCTGATGCGATTCAGATTACGAATTTGCCAGTTGATGGAGCGGGAGAGATGGGTAACGTGAGCAGTCATTTTCATGCAGCGATCGAAAATAACGCCAAGGTTTTTGATAGACTTAGATGGGAAAACCTCCTGCTCAGGAAGATGGAGTGAAAGATGTTGAAGATTCTGGACGTGATGAGCAGAGGACGCTATAAAGAACTCAGTTTTGTCTTGATTGAGTTTTAATCGGTTATGAAGCATCCATGTCTGCAACTCACTGACACATTGACTAAGCTTAAACAATGCACAGGCGGCATCCCCAGGGCAGTCAGGATTAAAGGTGGTGTAGATCTGGACGTCATCAGCATACTTATGATATTTGAGACCATGACTTACGATGATTTGACCAACCCTACGTGTGTAATACGTGAACGCCTGAGGGCCAATGACTGAACCCTGGGGAACACCATACATAAGCTCTCTTTCATCTGAAAAGACACCCTTGACACAAACCTTGCTTGTTCTGCTACATAAATACGATTGAAACCAAGTGTGAACATTATCAGTCAAGCCAAAGTCATCAGTAAGCAGTTTCAAAAGTATACTGTGATCCACGGTATCGAAGGCCGCAGAAAGGTCCAACATTAGGAGGAAAACCGCATGCCGGTTATCAATGGCCCTAAGGATATCATTTTGGACACAAACTAAAGCTGTTTCTGTGCTATGCGCACATTTGTAAGCTGACTGATACGGGTCAGACAAATCATGTTTGGTAGTGTGATCAGAGACTTGTGAAGCGACAACCTTTTCAATCAGTTTACCAACGAAAGCTAAATTGGACACAGGCCGGTAGTGTTTTAACTGGTTTTTGTCAAGAGAGGCTTTTTTCAAGATTGGTGTGATAATTGCTTTACGAAGCTCAGTAGGGAAAGCACCTGATGAAAGGGAAGTATTGACTATGGTGGTCAAAAGTGGGAGCAATGTCTGCAGATGTTGTTTGACAAGCCATGTAGGCATTGGATCAAGGAGGCAGGTCTTAGAGGGACATTTCATAATGAGGTTACACAACTTATCTTCAGTAACAATACTAAAATCAGACAATTTACACTCTACATGTATGTCACATTGAGGCAGGGATTGTGAGGTCTGATTACTACTAGATGTTGCACATTGATCAAGCTCATTTCTGATTTTACCAACTTTCTCAACAAAATAATTACTGAAATCGTTAGCGAGTGTGGTAGGAGAATCAGATTCTGGGAGTACATTATTACTGGTATTAAGCATTTCATTAACCAATTTGTACATATCCTTAGGATTACAGTCAGTGAGTTTGTCATTATAGTAGTTCGATTTTTCCTTAGATATGAGATCAGTAACATTCCGTTTTGCATCAACATAGGCCTGACGATCAGCATCAGAGTGTGTCTTTCGCCATCGTCTTTCACAGCGACGGCGTATGCGACGCGCGTTCTCCGCATCTTTGGTATACCATTTGGGTTTATGTCTAACAGAGTGAGGTCTAACTGTAGCTGGAGCATGGGTATTCAAAACGTTCTGACAGGCTAGATTGTAACCCAATACAAGATCGTTAACATTTGAATGCTCCAGACTAAGTACCACTTCGACCTTCTTTGCGAGATCCTTGGCAAAAGCCTGATGGTCAATGGATCTGAAGTTGCGTGAAGTGTAGAAAGTTCTGGTGTTGCGAGGCCTCGCTACATCAAGGAGAAAATTGATCATGAAGTGAACAGGAAATGATTGATCTATGTCCCACTCCCTGACCAAGGTATCAGCTTCCTTGACAATGAGTAGGTCCAGGGTGTGGCCCATTTTGTGAGTTGGTCCATGAATGAGTTGAATGTATCCCAGTGATGAGAGAATTGTTGAAAAACGTCTCACTGCAGATTCAGAAGGAACGTCGCAATGGATGTTAAAGTCCCCAAGAAGCAGAGTTCTTCCAGGGAGGACGTCAACATCACTAATGAACTCTTCAAATTCACTGAGGAAGTCAGATGTTTTTAGCTGATTTGTTGTTGATGGGGGTGGCCTATAGATTACCACAAAATTCAGAGTATGAGAAGAATTGCATATTAAGGCATGTTCAAAAGTCTTGGTTTCTAAGAGAGTACCAGTCTTGTCTTGAAGATTGAGATGAGGTCTATGGAGGATGCCAATACCACCACCACGGGTTTCCCTTGGGAAATTCATGAAGGAATACCCAGGAGGTGAAAGCTCGCCAATGACCACCTGATCGTTTCCCTGCAGCCAGGTTTCTGTTAGAAACATAATGTCAGTGTTTTGTTCTATCACAAGATCACACAGGAAGTCAGTCTTGTTACAGATGGATTGTGCATTCCACAGACTGATGTTTAGTCCATTAACATTGGCAGGGTGTGAAGGGAATTTATACTGTTTATTGTTATCGATAATTACTTGACTTGTATCTTGAGTGCCAGGGGATGGGTTAATAGTATCCCCTACACAGGAGGAGATAATATGGTCATCAGAATCGTCCACAAGTCTACCAGTTTTTCTACAGCCTCCTCTGGTACCTCTACGAGTAGGCGGTATTGAATGGATGCCAAGATGTTTAATGTCATACCATACATTAACAGGCAGTCTTGTACTAGTAGAACCAGTGTTCATCTGCATGAGTTGTGTTCTATTGTAACCCATGCTATAATCAATACTGTTTTCACACTGATGAATGGAGCTTAAGATGATGAGTATCAAGTACAAAAGCTGTACAGGGACACCAGTCCACTGCTCACACACAGTGATACGATGTAGTAAAATCCTATGCAGTACACTAGCCATTGGTATCAGAATTGAGATGAAAATCAGAAATCTTCAATTTCAGGCAGAAACTAGACAGCTAGACTGTCAAAGTGGTCCACCAGGATCACTGTCACTTAGGTTTTCAGTCAAACTATGATTAGACTGATATGATGCACTGTGCCATGGAAAATAGATGAAGTTACATTACTATGTGCTATTTTAGTAGACAGCGCATGCGTCACATCACATGTGGCATTACTAGTATTATGTGTGCGAATCTTTAATTCAATGTGTATCCTTCAGTTAGATAGCGCTTGTATCACGTGTGAATGTGTGCTATTCAGTAGAATACTAACGTTAGAGACGGTTATAGCATATAATAATAATACATTTTAATAATAATAACACACAGCGCATAAAGCAACGGCACCAATGCGCTTTACAAACAAATGATCAATATCTTAAAAAACTACACATACATTAAAACACATCATAAAAAGATTATAAATATATTCAATGCAAAGAACACCTCAAAAAATACAAACAAATTTGTTAAAACAGTCATAGGAGAAAAATATAGTCAGCTGCTATTGATAAAAACATTGCGATTTAAAAGTCAAATAAAACATCAATTATGACAAGTTATATGCAGTTTTAAAAATATATAGGTCTCACAGGGCCGGGCCGGCCAGAGAAGTGCTCCCGCGCGGTCACAATCAGATATGAGGTGTTTCATAAAGCGGTATTATTGTGTCTTTTTTTTATTATCATTCAGTCCGGGAACATTAAAATCAAATCACATCAAAGGCCTTTTTTGGATAATGTGTATCGTCAATATCAATATTGTCTGCTTGATCTTACCATGGGATACCAAAGAATGACTCCGCGGCCGCTAAAACATCGGGAACTTTTCCTAAGGCTTTTGGAGCCCGGGGGACAGATATACTGTTGACTAGCGCATCACAAGAAGTTTTGTCACTTGCATTGCAGTACATACTCAATAGGAACTTGTCAACGATTTTGGTGGACAAACCAAAGAAATCGCACGCATGCGTAGAAAAAAAAATGAATTCCCCTTCTAGGTTAGAGGGCAGTAGAGAGCCTTTTCGATTTTCAGACGATGCCGGACGTACGAATATTTGATAGGTTACATTCGGTGGGGTGGGGGGGGGGGGGGGGGGGGGGGGGGGGGGGGGGGGGGGGACGTTAGGATCCGTCCGCCACTGAATACCGTACGGTTTCGTCAATGTTTATACGAACACATTTCACTCCCAGTTTAAAATGTTGAAAAAACATCATGTCAGGTATAACAGCGATTATTTTATACTCTTGAATCTTGTGCGTACAATGATTCTATACATGTGACACCGGTCAGAAGAGATTCATCATTGACTTGTTGAGCACTTACTACACGGTAAATGCAAGAGGTCCGCGTCACTATTTGTATCAAGATTTTTCAACTTTTCCGTGCCGATAATACTAATTAGTCAACATTTTGGCTTCATGTTTAATCCACGGTTCAATAAGCGATGCCTGTAATGGTTATGCAAAATAACACCCGACCGGTATACCAAAGTGAAATGTCTACCGATCAGTATAGGCCTATACCCTTGTATATACAAACAATAAACAGAAGGTAAGTAGAAAATTGGGTTCTCAAAAGTGTAATAATTAACCAAAATTGGGTTCTACGTGTATTTTAATCAATAAACCTATCTAACAAAGTAGGGGCCATTCTATACCATCAAAGAAAGGGCATAATGAAAACCTTTTTGATTGCCACCCATCGATATACCAAATTTCGCGAAAAGGCACTCCAAAAGGTAGGCACGTTAATACGTAGTATCACTATATAGTGAGAACCCCTGTTCCAAAATCTATTGGTCGAGGTCTTTAAAAATAGATTGTAACAACATGCAACAAAACATAAAAACTGGTATTGTCCATATTTTAGTTTCCAGTAAGTTAAAGATTATATTAGCGCAAAGTGACCAGGCTCCTTTTATGTTGCAAGTTTCAATAAATAACTTCAAAATTATAGACGATACTGACACTTGAATTTGTTATCCAGCGGTTTTAGGATGATAATAATTTAGTTACAACATGGGATGAATTTTCTGTGGTCATAATCAAAATACATCCATTATATCATTGAAACCAACGGAGATTTAAAAATTACGGCCGTTCGTGTCCACTATCGTCTGGTATTTTCAATTTTCGACTCTACAAATGACGTGTATTTTTTAATATTCATTGATATGATTATTCATTGTATATTCATGACTGACACTGCCTTCTATTGATATAGACAATGAGTGTCCAGGGGTTGCGGGAAGCTTGAAGGAGCCCTGGCGGGCGTCCGTCAGTGATCGTTCTGTCTACACGCGAACTGGACGTTTAGATTTTATTCTTATGCTGTTTAGCATATTGTTTCCGTATAACAGATAGTATTAATGCAAGTGTTTTCTTTTTATTAGATGAGTAAATCTGCATTCACTCACAGAGGGACAGTTAGCGTAGAATGTGCTGGAAATCTGAAGGTGAACCTGAAAGGCATATAAGATAGGTGTCTCAGTTGGTAAGGAGAGAGGTATTAATTAGGAATTCGGTGGCGCATCATACATCAAGTTTTGAGGTATGTGTCTATTCTTAATTCGGCCTAGCATTAGGCCTTCTACCGTCACCGATCCTGTCCGTCCGCAGTTCGTAGCAGATGAACGACGTAGCCCAATTTTATGTCGCATATAATTGTTTCTATTACAGACAGGGAGGAAGGGCGCAATAGAAAATAGTTTATTCACGGTTAAGCTTGCGCATTAGTGAATAAGATCTACTGTCTTCGGGCGTATATTTGCTAGTTGTCGAAGGATCCCTTTTATTCCAACCTCCAGTCAAACCTCATCTATAATGTGAATTTAAACATGCAATAAACACAACACATGCATATTATTCTCATCACACATAACCCCCGTAGCAGCTATGTCTCGTGTACCATTCAAAGAGAGACAACTATCGAACAATTTGCGCATTATTTGAAATCAAAAGGAATTGAAATCGTCACCTGTGATTTCGGCTTATGAACAGAACCACAAAGCTGAAAACGATCGAAAGTGGCGACCTTAAAAGATGATTTACCGCAACGCAGGAGGCCACAATTATTTTTTATTTGCTATCTTGTTATTTCAACGGTAACAGTAAAAAGTACAAACCTTTCCAATTATTCCTCAAACTCAGTTACCGTTGGCAACATTTCAGCAGCTGGAATCCAGGCTTTCAAGTGCCGTGTGCACGGACATCTTCTCTAAAACTCTTAACTTGTCATAGCCTTCATACTCTTTCATCACCCATCATTCAAGTCTTTTCAACATCCGACTGATACATACAACTATGCTTGGTTGGGGGGAGATGGGGGATGATCCTGTAAATCATGTAGCCAGCTGGGCTGGTGATACGGCCACGCCCCAACAGGTGACAAAAGGCAGCTCCTGGTATAATTTGTTCCCAAGTTTGTTGTGTAGGTTCTCTTGATTGCCATCAGACCGCCAGATATTATTATTTTCTTTAATTTATATTTTGATGTTGTTCTCTATGTTTGGGCTTTTATCTTATTTTTATGTCACTTTCAATGGCATTTTTAACCTCTGCCCATTTGTGTTTCTTGTTTTATGCATATTTTCTGAGTTGCAGTGAACCAATTCGTCGCCGTTCTGACATACCAGCACATCTATTTACTTATTTCTGTTGTGATGTGCCGGTATGTCAGAACAGCGACGAATTGATTGGCCTTTCAGAGCTCTCTTTCGAGAGTTACCAGTTTGATTTTTAATCACTCTGGTCATTAACCTTGTTAATGTCTGTTGGGCTATTGTTCACATTTGCGCTTTATATACAAAAAAAGAAGAGAAAAAAAAGAAGAGTTGCCATTGTTCTTTGCCCGGCCGTGTGCACATGCATCCTTTTTTTGTTTGTTTAGGACCCATGCTTTTAAACCTCGCGCCAAAACAGTAGTATAAAGGGCAATAAGACATAGACATGAATTCAAGATCGACATTTCTCTTTTTGTTACTAATTTTTCGCCTCTTTTCGGATGGTGGTATACAATATTTAATGCCTATGCTGATAGCAACAGCGGTGTTTTTTCAAGGCAGACGATCTGATAGGGATTATCAGCATCGAATGCGTTTGTGGCTTCGTCACATAATCATGATAATTGGCGATCGCGAAGGTTTACTCCTGAGATCGTGGTAAGTGCATCCACACGGCCCGGGCGTGCTACTGAGAAATCGGATCGGAGTAAGGTCGGATTTGTTAAGGTGCCGTCCACACGGTCATTAATACTCCAACCGTTAACACGACCAATCGTTTCCGCCCTTACTCTAGTCTGCTTCGTATACCATGTATTTCACTGTCACACAATCGAACAACACCCTCTGATACTTTGCGAAACCCGCTCACATCCAATACTTGGATTTGGTCGGTTCTCGGATTGGAAGTATCAGAGGGTGTTGTTAATTGTGTGACAGTGAAATTATACAAGGTATACATAGTCGACTAACCTTACTCCGACCTTGCTTCGAACGAATTTACGCCTGTCTGAACGCAGCTAGGCGTAAATTTGCTGTTCCCTCAAGCATGTATCAACAGTCCAGTACCTTCGACCGTTGCTTTTGTTGATAAACATTGCTGTCATCCCATCTATTCAAACTTAATTTAAAGCCATGCATACCGTATACTAACATTAATAACACAACACCATAGTTGTTAAAGGACATTTCAATTTTATTGACTTCAAAATGAAAATCATTCCCAAACATTATTATGTCAATGAGTTTAACATTAAATAAATTAGTTAAGTTATACCCACATCATGGGTTGGTATACAAGAAATTACACTGATACTGGAAGACAGCGGCCAGATTTGTTATTCTGGTATCTTATAATTATGAAAACACATCTGGCAACATGTTTATGAACCTACGTAGAATGTATCACATTGAATTGCTGTTAAAGCAATAAATATTATGTGATCTTTTCAAAATTGTACACATAATTTTTTTCTTCTCTCTTATAATGAAGTTTGACTACCAGGAAAGACATTCCTGGACTCATAAATCAATTTTGACTGTATTTTCTGTAAAAAACATCACAGAATTGTACTACAATCACAATGGTTAATTTCTCCATTCAATTTGATGAATTTTTCAACATTGTTTTGATTTTCATCATAAAGTATTCCGTACTATGCGCCATTTAAGATGGATTGCACTAAATCGAATTTCACCACATGCCTAAACTGTACTTTTACTATATTTTAAGTCTAGTTATCTCAATTGTTACTGCATTATTATTACTGTTATGTCAATTAGTATCCGAAAAATGCATGAACTCCATTGTGGTCAAACAATAAATTAAAGATATCATATATATCATATATAAACACAATTAAAGGCAAGAAAAATCTGGTAGAGGCAAGACCAATAATATTGTTAGACATTTCAGACCAATTTTTTAAAAGTCAACAATTTCGATTGTTTGGGGGACAAAATGGGGTGGAGCTTGAGCTGACTGGGGAAAAGTGTGGGGGGGGGGGGGGGGGGCAAAGGGCGTGACTGGAGGGCCACCCCGGTGCTGCCACTGTAGATTTAAGTCAAATGCTTTATCACACAAAGGCACCCAGTTCGTAGATCATTTCGCCGATAATAATAAACATCCCACTGGTTTCATAAATATAGATCATATTATATAATAGTTGATTCAAATATTGGAAAAAAATGGCTTTTAATAAGAGAGTATAGTAAACCATTTTTACCACATGCATTAGTGAAGCTTGTTCCGATTTTTATCAAATGAATTTGATGAGTACTGTAGTAGACGTTTTGAGAAAAACTTTACAACGGATCCTTGCTGGGCTGTCCACTAAGCATCACAAGCCAAGAGAGTCGAAGTTTGGCCACAGTCTACGCATGCAAGGCATATTGCCGCGTTGTTTATTTCTTTGTATTTTGCGGACTGAACGGGTGCAGTGGAGAGTTGAAGGAGCTGAAATATAACAACACAATACGTACATAAGAGCATGTTGGTGGTGTGAGGCAAAGAAGATGTTTGAGCAACACCAGCATGCTTCACTTTCATGACATAAATTGCCCGCTTAGAAGCGCTATTAATTCGCTCTGGTAAACCTATTGTTATCAATACTACGAGAGGATTATCCAGTGCATATATTTAAATTCGGGGCTAACTGCATGGGTAAGTTTCCATTATGTTGCAAATTACATCTACGCTCATGCCCTTAAACTACTCATTACAGCCGGTTGGTTGCACACGAGAATTATGTCATATATAGCAACCAGCTTGGATTGGAAGGCGAATATTTGAATTTGTTGACGGTTTTTAGGGCGTCAATTTATAGCGCTGCTAAGCGGGCCTTGTAACCTAATGTATAACATGCCCATTGGTTTCTGTCACCAGTGTTTATTGGTTCCCATTGTCATTACATTTGGAGATGTCTTAGAGCATAGATTTCTATGAAAATGAAAATTCAATTACTTTGTACAAAGAGGTTTCTTACTCAGTAATTGTGTCAGTGCCTCCAAGTGGTCTTTGTAAAAGCTTCCCGTCTCAAGTCACATTTGTTGCTCTGTTTACTTACACGTCTACGCAAGAGCCACTGGTATTTTGATTAAGCAAGTCACACAGTATCGAGTCTATAGATTGACTATTGACAGCTGGTACGGTATATTGCCTAAATAGTTATAATACAATGTTTATACTTACTCCTTAAACTGACAGAATCTCAGATCCTTGTTTAAATCAAACAGCTGCTTCATTTCTCCCTCGGTCAACTCAAAGTTATAGCTCTGAAAAAGAGAAATTAATCACTTTTTTTAAACATAATAAACTGCTCACAAAAAGTATCGAAACACTTAGAAATGATCCAATATATAACGGCTCGAAAAGGTATGCATTATTCGAAGCAAATAACCAAGTGCATAATTTTGTTCTGTGTATTTTGACACCTCGATCGTTGAGATACGATGTTGCGGAGCGGAGTTATTGTCATTTCAATGATCGTGGGTCCAGTTTCCAAAGTGACACTCATCCCTATTGAAAAGCACGAATCTGATCATTCTAAACAGTAATGCAAACCTCTTTCTATAGGATGATTGTCACTTTTGAAACTGGACCCACGACCATTGAAATGACAATAACTCCGCTCCGCAACATCGTATCTCATCGATCGAGGTGTCAAAATACGCAGAACAAAATTATGCACTTGATTATTTGCTTCGATTAATGCATACCCTTTCGAGCCGTTATATATTGGATCATTTCTAAGTGTTTCGATACTTTTTGTGAGCAGTTTAGTTTCATATGTACTGATCTTGTTAATTTAACACTTATGTTATATTAATCGATGTATCAACAAGGTAAGCCACAAATACCACCAAATAAAAACCCTTTCAAATCAAGTAATTTGGATTCCAAATTAATCTGCTGCATCAAATTGATCTGTATGCTAATGCGGCTAACAACTTAAACAGTACATAAGGCAGAAGAAAAAAACAATAAATTGTTGTATGCCTTTTGAAAATTAGGATAGGGTGGGTGGGATTATTTTTAAATTGTGAATTTGATTAAATTGTGAATTGTTTATATACTATAAATTACTAAATGTGATCTCACAGAGTCAAATAAATCACACAGAATCATTTGCTGTGTGCTGTATTCCTTTTTGATGAGGAACACCAAAGAGCTTCTTTCTTTCATTTTTTGAAATTTTCTTCAGCAAAAAAATAAGATCAGGGTCGGGGGGGGGGGGGGAATTAGGGTCGGGCCGGTTACGCCAATACAACATTTTGTTGTGCCTAAGCATCATACATTTGTGCATACTTGGGTATCAGTTTCACCAGTTAGGTGATGTAAGAAATAATATGGACAATTGCAAACATTTAATTTCAAAAATATGAGTTGGTCTATCCCAGCGATATTTGTTCCTTGGATTAATTACAATTTTTTAAATACGCAAAATTGTCTGTCGGGTGCGGTCGGTCGGTCCAATATTTTCTGCATACCTCAAAATCCTTGGACTAATTACAATTAATTCGTTGAAAACTCTAATCGTCCGGCCATTCATCATTGTCGTCGGTTAGTCTGTCTGCCTGTCAGTTGGTCCAATATTTTCTTTATTACATACCTCAAAGTTTTCTGCCATTCTTGATGGAGACGTACTTTTTGGTATTGCACAGATCCCTCGCTGCAAGGCGAATCGTATCAAGATTTGAGCCGGGCTCTTTCCTTTCCGCTCGGCTATGTCTTTTACAATTGGATCTTTCAGCACCAGTGGCATTGATTGGGGACGACTGGAAAAAATAATTATTCCCATTTATTTCTATGTGAAAATGTCTTCCCTGCATCCATCTGAACACCCTTTCTAGCATCAGAATAATCATTTGCAAGATCCGCAGCCTCAGGACCAGATTTAGGTTTATATGCGCCCGCACCCAAATTTGTACACCTGGTGGCATAATATTGTCTGTCAATTGCTCCATGATCAAGTTTTCAGTTACCTTCTGTACATCATAACATCAGGTTTTACCCATTTGGTGAAAAGATCTTTAAGCCTGACATATACATCCCTATAGCTTTCCCCAGTATTTTTCTTTAATGACCTCAATCTTTGCCTAGGTTTCATCAGGTATGTCATATCTCCTAAGGTTTGCTTCTTTGACCTTATCATAATCATTACTATACTCAATGGACATAGCTGCATAGGCAGCCTGTGATTAGCCTGTAAGGTGGGGAATTAATTTAACTACCCAGTTATCCTTTGACCAACTATATGTTGTTGCAACTCTTTCAAAGGTTGTTGGTTAATTCTCAATATCATCCCATCCTGCAAATTTGCAATATATGCACTTCTTTCAACTTGATCATTTCAGCCAACCTCTTTTCCTCAACATCCTTATTCTTAGCAATGAGTTCATTAAATAATTTAGTTTGTCTGTCCAATTCTGTTGTCCATTGTTCTATTTGCTTTTCGATCTCAGCTTTTCGAAGATCTCGTTCGTCTTGCTGCTGTTGCGTCTGTCTTTCGCTGTATTCTTGACGTTGCCTTTCCAGTCTTTAAATATCTTCCTGACGCATCTTTTCCTGTCGCTCTATCTCTTCTTGGCGCTGTCTTTCTTGTCGCCCCGTCATCTTTGCTGTTCTTGTCTCTCTACCGTTTCAACGTGCTGTTGATCTTGTTGGTTTTGCTTGTCCACTAATAGCTTCATAATCATGATAATGTTCATTTGTGCTTCGACCTACTTATGCATTTGGTCTTGTGCTTGTTGCTGTTGTTGCTGCATTTGCTGTTGCATTAATGTAGTTAACCAATTTGGGGTCTCTCTTGAGATTGGGTTGGAGGTTCATGCGATTCCCCGTCCCTTTTGCTTTTTTTTTTTGACTTAGATTGTTCGTGACTTATCTTGAACAATGACGAAGGATCGTTAGTAGCTTCCACCAATTATGTCATGGATTGTCTCTTCCGCACCTCACACTAACATATGAAACATTCACAAATTGAGATTTATGTATCTCTACCATTTATTTCTTAAAACCTGGCTTCACACAAAGGTTCACACCGTTTTCATTGTTAACATGGTTAAGAAAGCGTATAACATCTCAAAAATTCCGAAAGACCCCAAACGTACACTCTAAAAAGTGTGTTTAGAAAGTGATGGCAAAGATGTGTTTAGAAAAGGTATGTTTAGCGTATTGACTGTTAGTGTTTAGAAATTGAACACCAATGTTTAGTGATTTGACACATGACGTTTAGCCACGTTTAGCCTCTAAACATGTTTACAAAGTGATGGCAAGAATGGGTTTAGAAAAGTGTTTACTCGCTAAACACAGTTTTTACACACAGAAAACACTATGTAAAAAATTATGTAAATATAGAACTCCATAATTATTATGTAAGAGTTTACATAAAACATGTAATATATACCCAAGCTTGTGTAAATTCCTATGCAAAAGCTTTACACAACTGTTTACATAGTATTATGGAGTTCTATTTTTACACAGATTGTGTAATTTTTACATAATTTGTGTATTTTTTTTACATAGTGTTTTCTGTGTGTAGAGTGTAGTTACAGTCTTATAGTAGCAATGACCATCTCTATCTATCGACTCTACTGGCCTTGTTCTAAATTACTTGGCATGCTTGGGTCTTTCATACCTAATCAGATCAAAAAACATAAAACAGAAACAAACACAAAAATCAAATAAAGGGGTTAATTCATGATAGGTGTCTTTTACAGTATGGGTTAATCTTATTGACTGCCCCTCTGGGTAGGATACTTACTAAGGGTTTCCTGGAACTGAAAATACCATTAGATTTACAGAAATCTACCAGCTCTACCTGAGTGAGGTAGGGTTAAACTTATTGATTGCCCCTTTCAGAAGGATACTTACTAAGGGTTTCCTGGTGATCCTAGTGGACTGGAAGCAGTGACTGAAATACCATTGGATTTACAGAAATCTACCAGCTTTACCTGTGTGAGGTAGGGGTGAAGCTCTATCTGCAAAAGAAATGTTGAACAATTTGATCTTTGATATCGAGCACTTTTATATCGGACAGTTCATCTTCGTAACTTGTAACTATGAAGTTATATTCTTCTCACAGTCATACTGCCACTAGCTTCAATGTCACTTTCTTGACATGACACAGAGTACTGTAAAACCAGAAATGTTTGCAAGTATTTAGATTTCGCTAATATCGCGCAAATTCATACCGCAAATATTTCCAATCTACTTTGTAGCAGTGCACTACAAAGTTTACATTCGTGACATTTTCATGGTGTGCCGAAATCCAGTATTGTTGATATTCGTGAAATTTTAAACTCGCGAACATTTCTGGTTTTACAGTATCTCTTGTGTGCTACTGGAGCTTTCTTCAAATTGAACTTGGGTACTCAGTGTCTCTCGATATTTGCAAAATATGTTGTGATCAGCCGCTGCCGACCACTCTTTCAGTCATGTTATGCACAGTGCTGTTGGCTTGCAAAGTTCACCTTTTGAGTGCATGCATATTATCCAATCTTTAATCTTTAAAGACAATATCAAGCAAAGCATCATTTGCAAATGCTGTGCCAACCACTATAATATTTGTCTGACGTCACTACACAGAATTAGAAGACATTTAAATCCATATCTCTAGAGCCAGTCCCGTCTTTATTGCTCTAATTGAGAAACCTTGATTGATCCGAGAAAGAAACTGGTCTGTTTTCAAACCCGACCTGCCTGTAGATGTATAAACTCTATAGGTATCTATTAGCCAGCACTTGAGTCATCACATCTAGGTGCTCTTAGATTTTGGAACACACTGAATATTATGAAAATCTGGTTTCTTTCAGTGCTGGTACTCTCTTAAGCCAGTTATATATTGTTGCTCTTAGCATCTGAGTCAGCCAGAATGTTCTGAGAACCTGGTTTATAAATTCAGAGCTTATCTGCGATAAATATGCAAGTTGGACTATATGCAACCACTCCCATCTAGTTGTATTTAGGTTTAAGACACCCTGAATGTTCTGAGAAATTGAAACTGTGGCCGGAGCTGTCTTACCAGGAGATTACCAGGAAAAACTGTGACTCTGTTTATGGCCAGTACTCACCTGAGTCAGTCTCTTCAAGTTGTTGTAGATTGTTAGATTTTGAAACACTCTGAGAATGTTCCTAAAATGTAAATTGTTTTCACAGTTGACTTACCTGGAGATTAGCAACGGGGACTCTGTTTATAGTTAGTACTCTCTTGAGCCAGTCCAGTGGAAAATTAGACAACCCGATGGCTTTCACAAGACCTTTGTCATACACTTTTTCCATTGCCTGTTGTATAATAAGCAAAATGCATTTAACTTTTAAAGTAAACAAATAATATATAGATTCAGACAAACTGGTGTTAATAAATTGAACAATGACCTTAAAAATAATTGGGTCTCGAACCCTGGTGCCACAGAGGCTGTGTTTACGTGGGTGACAGATGAACAAGCGCTATTTCATGTATACAAAGTCATTGTAAAGAGTTTCAAGCGGGCAAAATACATGTAGTAGTATTTCGGCCGCTTGAGACTCTCAACCATGACTATGCAAAAAGTGCGGGAGCAGGGAGCACCGCTCTCTCCTAGTAAGAGACAGTTAAAATTGAGGAAATAATGCCTTTTGAGAAAAGAAAAAAAATGGGGAAAAAGGAGGAAAGCAAGAAAAAAAGGAAAGAGGAAATATGAAAAGAGGAGGAAGAAATAACTTTTGGCACCCCTGTGGACACCAATGGCTTTCTTTAAACGTGAATGACCTCCACGCAATGTAACTAATTTATGATTTAAATTAATTTCATTTTTCCTCCTCGTATATTTGAAAAATCAACATGAAGTGAACATCTGCACCGGCATGGTTTATGCTAAAACCAAAATAATTACGTTTTCAATAATTATTAGAAAATGAAATGTTATTAAAAGGTGGTTCGCTTTTTACTGCAGAAAAACTTGATTAATTTTTTCATGTCTAAAGTAAAATGTATTTGATAACTTTAGGCGTTTCGTTAAATTAAAATGCCAGTATATAATCATAATGAACACGTGGCATGTTATTAAAAGGTGGTTCGCTTTTTACTGCAGAAAAACTTGATTAATTTTTTCATGTCTAAAGTAAAATGTATTTGATAACTTTAGGCGTTTCGTTAAATTAAAATGCCAGTATATAATCATAATGAACACGTGGCATGTTATTAAAAGGTGGTTCGCTTTTTACTGCAGAAAAACTTGATTAATTTTTTCATGTCTAAAGTAAAATGTATTTGATAACTTTAGGCGTTTCGTTAAATTAAAATGCCAGTATATAATCATAATGAACACGTGGCATATTCGGCAAGAGACTGACAGGGATCAATAATACAAAGCTATGGCCATGTGTTTTGAACTCGCCATCCTTACACCATCACCATAAAAAGTATATATTTTCTGAATGAAAATCTCACAAGGAATCCAACTATTGGAATTTAGATATAACCTAATGCTAACATATTATAATTAACAATGTTTGAAAAATATAGAAATATTCATATTTTGATCAAAGCTCAATACTATTTTTATACCTATCCCAATCCTAATTTACTGTGCATATTTGGGTTCCTCATGAAATTACCCATCGGAACATAATGGTTGTCAAGGGTTACGTTGTTGAGATATACTATGTCGGGAAGTGAATGCTTTCCAAAAATGTGTACTCTTACTATCATTGGTTGAATACTTTTTTGTTATACAGACTATATACACCTAGCACATAAAGTCCCTGACCAGGTACTTTGAGGTTCGCTAATTCAAAATATATAATCGGTACAAAAAATCTGAGATATACATTAAATGAGCAAATTTCTTTTCCGCAGTTTGATACCTCATTCAACAAAATCGAATGGATACTTTTAAAGTTATGGCGATTTCAATGACCGCGCATGCGACAGAAAAGTTGCACTAGGTATAGAAATCATTGATTTGTGTGTGATTACTGTCATAACTGTGTGCTTTCTGAACGAGACAGATGAATGAGTCTGTAGTGATAACCGCAATGTGCGGGACAAAGGGTGTATCTGGCTGTGAAGAATACAAGTCTTAGCTGATAAGCTGTGAGTTTTTCAGTGCGTATGGTAAATCACACACAAATCAATGATTTCCTATACCTAGTGCAACTTTTCTGTTGCATGCGCGGTCATTGAAATCGACATAACTTTAAAAGTATTCATTCGATTTTGTTGAATGAGGTATTAAACTGCGGAGAAGAAATTTGCTCATTTAATGTATATCTTATATTTTTGGTACCGATCATATATTTTGAATTAGCCAACCTCAAAGCACCTGGTCAGGGACTTTATGTGCTAGGTGTACATGTATTTGTTTACATCTGAGCGGTAAGGGATGACGGCACAAGGTGGTCCAGGTGATGAATATTCAACACATGTGCTTTGTTAAATCACTGTGTATTTTCTTCTCAAGGATCAATGAAGCAATCCTGTGGCTTTGTATGAATGATCTTTGATGTTTATCCTGGCATGAGTTTTGCGTGTTTACCATTGTTGATTGACTCGATCATTTCCATGACTAAAATTGTAATTACAATATCAACCAAATCGAATTTAGAAAAATTGTCCCGAGCAAACTAATGAAATAATGTCCACAGCATTCGGACGGATTTTTTAAATGTTACAAACAAACTAATGTAAAATTACATCTGCCCCGCAAAACGGTATGTGCAGGACCGCATAACCCCGATATATGCATATATCGCGGTAAAATCAAATAGTTTTTATTATTCTATCGTTATATAATGTAAACACATACAGTCATCACAATAAGTAACTGATCAAGTAATAAACATGCTGATAACTCTAGGAGTATAACTCCTATATAAACATATTTTATTATAAAGTTGTTGAGAAATTTCTCTTCTTCAATTTGAGATATTACACGCTAAAAATGATTGATTAATAAGGAAGTTACGATCCCAAACGTTAGGGCAAGTCTGATTTTCATTTTAACATTTTCTTTTCAACACGAGGAGAGTATGACAGGTAAAGCCTGCGTGCCGTATTGATCAACCGTAACAATGCCACCGGCCGACTATCCAACCAGGACATCGACGGGGTGAAGTCACTATATACCACTACCAGTAATCAATAATTTGCCGGTCTGAGTCCCCGTGTTGAAAATGAAAATGTTCATATGAAAATCAGACTTGACAGTACATTTCGGATTGTAACTTCCCTAGTAATCAGCCATTCTTAGCGTGTATTATCTCATATTCAAGAAGAGAAATTTCTCAACATGCATATAATTTTTTTTATGTAGTAGTTATATTTCTAGAGTTATCAGTACATTTATTACCTGGTCAGTTACTTATTGGGATGACTGTATTGCCATATTATATGATAATTTATTGAATTTAGGTATATTTTCAAATTTTAAATGAAGTGTATAATGAAGTCTCTGTTGTTTGACCCGGGACTTTATATGATTAATTGCTTTACTTTCCCTTGAAATGAAAAGAAGAAGAGAAATCCGCCCACCCGCGCCTTACAGGTTTTTTTTAGAACACCACAATAGACCAGAAAGATAATTGTCCCTTGATAGTGTCAATGAAGCCGTTCTTATGGAATGAACCTGAAATCCACCATGATTGTGACAGTGTGTCGAGGACAGTCTTGTTTTAGACAAACATTTTGGTGGGAAAAGCTGGTACTTCGTCAGGTTTTATAGGGTGAAACCTCATATATTTTCATAATAAGCTTTTGATAAAATCCAAACGACGCATGTTTCCAATGATGTGCTGCAGAAGCTATTTTAAGTTACGGTTTGATTGAGGAAATATTTAACCTTAGAATCATGCTCCGGAGGAAGAAATAACTTTTTGCATTATGTACCCCATTTACTACCAAAGTCTGCAAATCATCCAAGATCGACGATATAAACAATGATGAAGTATCATTGCTTTACTTTCCCTTGAAATGAAAAGAAGAAGAGAAATCCACCCACCCGCGCCTTACAGTTTTTTTAGAACACCACAATAGACCAGGAAGAAAATTGTCCCTTGATAGTGTCAATGAAGCCGTTCTTATGGAATGAACCTGAAATCCACCATGATTGTGACAGTGTGTCGAGGACAGTCTTGTTTTAGACAAACATTTTGGTGGGAAAAGCTGGTACTTCGTCAGGTTTTAGGGTGAAACCTCATATATTTTCATAATAAGCTTTTGATAAAATCCAAACGACGCATGTTTCCAATGATGTGCTGCAGAAGCTATTTTAAGTTACGGTTTGATTGAGGAAATATTTAACCTTAGAATCTTGCTCCGGAGGAAGAAATAACTTTTTGCATCATGTACCCCATTTACTACCAAAGTCTGCAAATCATCCAAGATCGACGATATAAACAATGATGAAGTATCGAAAGTTATAAATTCATTAGAAAAATTTGCGAAAATAGAGCAAGCTAAAACTCTTTCAGATTCTCAAATATGATGAGGCAATTTGCTTTCATTGTGAAAATTGTAGTAACTTTTGAGATACCTGTACTACGTTGTGCATATAAAGTTGTCGCCATAGAACCGTGCTTGACATGACAAACTACTGTAAAAGTGGAAATTTTCCCACGATTAATTTTTCGCACTTTGCAGATTTACAACTGTTTTGCGTGTTTTTAAATTCACGATTTGTAGTTTCATCATGTAGACTTATACAAAAAAGAAATGTATTTGCGTCGTCTTATTTTCGCGGTAGCTGGTTCTAGCGAAAATAAATGTAGCACGAAAATGTACCCTTTTACTGTCGTCAAAGTACATTCCTACCTTCCACGTGTCTACATAATCAATGTCTTCACAGATATACTTCCCGTTATCGTCAGTTGGATATAGCTCGAATCCTCTCTAAACAAATTAAGAAGAAGAGTAATTAAGGTTTCATATCAAAAACAAATATCAAACGGTAATTACGAAGATGTCCTAAGGCAATCAGGGGTGGGGGGGGGGGGGGGGGGGGGGTGTCTTAAAGCAATCAGGAAAACATCCTGATAACATTCCCCCCAAACCCACACCCCAAAGAAGATTTCTTGAGCAACACCGGCATGCTTCACTTCACTTTCATCACATGACCGCTGATTTCTGTCAACTTCTTTTCATATCTGTACATGTAGTCTTCTCTAAGTCCCATGTATTATGAAGGTGGAAGTCAGACGATCTCCAGCTGTTAATTACTTTAACACATGTTCTGCACTGTTTGTTTTGGGGAAATTCCTGTTGGTATCGTAGTGGTACAAAGTATTCTAATAAGTCCATGGCTAGACTATACAACTAGGTAGCGGCGCGGGGCTATACTTGATCCTTGCAACTCTATATTAGATTATCGTAATCTAATCCAGTCTTCTCTAAGTCCCTTCAATCAATACAATGGTTTATCATATTACCTTGAATGCCATTGGCCAGTGTATGATCCATAGATCTATGTAGTCCAATCCTGTCTTCTCTAAGGTGTGTCTGCATGCTGGTTCAACATCATCCGGATGGTGGAATGTAGACCACAGCTGAAACACCAGAATGCATAGAAGGTTACAATGCGACATCATATTAGGGTTTCTGTAAACCTTTACAAGACACCTTTCCCTCGAATGACATGCCAACAAAAGTGCAATCCCAAAGGTATTCAAAACTTAAACAATGCCTGCAAACTGGTTTTGAACACTGTGTTTCCCCTCTAAATAAGTGTTTTTCCCCCATTCTGATCAAATGAATTTTAACATTTTTGAAACATTTGTTTGAGGCATTTCTCATTCTCTCCATGTTTAAACCTTTCCAACTATTTGAGACTTTCATTTACAGACCTTTTTGATATGCTGCCCATATCCTCCATCATAAAGTGCTCAACAAAAGAAAGTCATACACTTTGTTTAGGTCCTTTGAGTAACTTTTGATTATTTTTTGTTGTTGACCAAACAGACTAGATAGACATTTAGATGAATCTTTCCGGAACAATTTGATACCAAATTTGTCACCTAACAACAAAGATAAACCATGATTAGCACCATTTAAAGAAAATTGGTCACTTTTCAAAAGTCACATTTTCAACGCACGCAAGCCGCGAGAAAATGCTATGCGTAGCATTTGAATGGCCGGCAATGTAATGGATATTGATTACACAGGGCAACTGCGTTGGGTAGTGCCTGAGCGAGCGGGCTATTTGATTATGAACAGGTAACATGTGGTCTTTTCTTCCCGCGTAGTGTATTGTTCTTTCTCCTCAAAATGATCCTAACAACCAGCTTACAAATAAGGCTAACCTTGTCAGTGTAATGAATGTCATCCCTGGTAATCGTTCCATCTGCAATCTTTGCTCGGATACCTTCCCCAACATCTGCATAATTCTGGTATCTATAGGCGCAATCTATGTGCCGATAACCTACATTTATGGCCGTCATGACTGCTTTCTTCAACACTCCTGGCTCTGCCTGTAATAAAATAAATAGTTGACAAAGTGGAATGGGAAAGTATTTGGAGGTAAGTGCAAGTAGTAGGAGAACAACTTACTAAATATAATGAAACAAATTCTGACTTTTTTGAGACTACCTGTGTACCCTAGGCCGATGAACTCATTAAGTTAATTATTTACACTACAGTAAACATACCGGGTGGTTCAAAAAAAAGGTTGACCCAAGTTCTAGGTAACTTTTCAACTACATTTTATAGTTTCAGAGAATTTTTGTTTACTTAGTCTTGATCAGCAGTAAGTTTTGAAATTATTCTGAACAAAAGGTAAATTTAGCTTGGCTGGTTCTTCAGATATGGTTCATTACAGAGAGCATGCACAAAACTGCCTTGTCCACGGGAGCCTCCTTTAGTAGAGATAGAATGCACAAAGTGAACTTACACACGATTGGTCACAAATTGTGAAAAAAGGAGAAAAAGAAAAAAATTGAGACATCTGGAACATCTGTCTGGTGCATGACATACTTACATACGTATCTACGTTTCTTTGTTGAATGTGAATGACAAATAAGCACAGAGATTGGGATACTTTGTAAGGGCGGGCTTTTCATTTCTAAATCTAGAGCATGCTGTTTTGTTGAAGATAAAAACTAAATGACGCTCCCGCGGACAAGTCAGTTGTGCATGCTTTCTGTATTGAAATATATCGGAAGAACCAAACAAGCTAAACGCGCCATTTGTTCAGGATAATTTCAGAATTTACTGCTGATCAAGACCAAGTAAACACAAATTCTCTGAAACTATAAATGTGGTTGAAAAAATACTTTGAACTTGGGTCAACTTTTTTTTGAACCACCCGGTACAGCAAATTATCATATAAAATGAAAATATGTCTCCAATATCCAGTCATGGAAAAGCACTTGGATGGAAGCTATCATTTATGGGACCCTTTAACCCCCTGGGCACTACCTGTCTTTCGTACAATAATTCTCATTGGTCAATTACATGATATAATCATTTTGATGACCAATTACAGTTTTGCTTATAAATATTTTATGCTAATAATTTTGAAAATTATAATTATTCTTACGACGTCTCTGATTGGCACAATATTTGACACATTCTAAATTTCAACCAATCGGCCGGTAGTTCTCAGGGGGTTGGGTTAAAACAAATCTTTCCTTACATGGATCTTCTTCGTCTTCTTCTTCGCTGTTACCATGGTTACGATTCAACACTCCTAGTGGAGTAAAACGAACCGGGATGTGTGAGGGCGCTGTTATGTTGATGTTGCTACTTGAAGTGCTTTGTGACTTGGTTTTTGAAAGATTTGGCGAGTTCAATATTTACTATGCTTTCCGGTAGATTGTTCCAACCAGTGACAGTTCTTGGTAGAAAAGAATATGTGTAGCTGTCGCGTGATGTTTTTATTCCAATGAATGATTTGCTGTGGTTTCTTCTGGTGGAGCGAGTGACCGGGTGCCGTAGTGTTTGGACCGGGATTGAGAGTTGACCATAATAAGCCTTCTGGAAGATGGAGAGGCGGTTTTCGCCTTGTAGCAAGGTCAGTCCAGTTTAAGTCCTTAAAGTATACCAGTCACGCTATTGAACCGATCATAATCATGTTTTACAAATCTTGCAGCTCTTCTTTGTATGGCTGTATTAGCTTTTTAAAACTACTTTTACAACACATTTCACTATAAGAATAAGCATGGGGTGATTCCTTTAGTATACCCTACCACTGCGTGTCATACTCTTTAATATTAATGGGGACATATATAAACACACCCATACACTTACTTATTTTATTACCATGATTACTATACTATACTTCCGTGGTTCGGAAGTCACGTAGAAATGGCGGTCCCATGCATCAGAAGAGCAATACCCGAGCGCGTTAAAAGGTCACAGACTCCTTCGTAAAGAGTAGGGGATCATCGGATCATCCAGGTCTGTACCTTGAAGGATACAGTCGGAATCCAACGGTGTCACCTTGTTTGGCAAGAAAAGTATCGCGAAAGGCCAACAACAATCCACAGATCACCACTTATGCTCTCCTGAACAACCTTGGCAATTCTTGGACCAAGATATCATGGCAGACTCTCCAGTAGACATTGCACATGAGAGGTCTCCATGGAGGCCGACCGAGAAAGACTCTACTCCTGAAAAGAGACACAGAAAAACTCGTCTTGCATTTTGGCCAACCCCAACACTGAGGACCAAAAGCTTGGATCTTTGTTCAGAAGTGCTCTTGTAAAATGCTAGGCGAGTTTCTCTTTGTCTCTTTTCAGAAGTAGAGTCTTTCTTGGTCGGAATCCGTGGAGAACTCTCGTGTGCAATGTCTGCTGGAGTGTCTGCCTTAATATCTTGGTCCAAGACTCACCAAGGTTGTTCAGGAGAGCATCGGCGGTGATCTGGGGATTGTTGTTGGCCTTTCACCATACTTTTCTTGTCAAACAAGAGGACACCGTTGGATTCCGACTGTATCCTTCAAGGCTTTTAACTGAGTTGAACGTCTTGTTCTTCCTAATTATGCTTTGTATGGTGGAATCTGGCACTTGGTATTGCTTCGAAATAGCTTTGTAGCCTCTCCCCTATTTATGAGCATTCACAATATGCACACACAAAGGTCCTCACTGAGTTCTTTGGGACTTCTTCGCCATGCTGACAAAGAGCTAGAGTGTTGTCCTATATCCTTCACTGTACATTCAATAGGACACATTTGTAATGCATTCACATTGTATGCACACATGAAATAATTGAATGACAATATAAAAGCCTATCACACAATACAAGAACCGTTGGAATGTCAACAACATGTGTATTATATTATCACAAAAAATGGCCTCAATTCTGAGATTTGATTTGGGGTATGAATAAAAACACAATTTTTGTTCAATTCTATTGTTATGCAAAAAATGTTGAGCCCAAATATATTGATTTGTACTTGCAAACTAACTTTGTTTTTGTTTTTGTGTAAAGCGAAAGTTGCACTACTCCAGCTGGTATAGATATGAGAAAAATGAAAAGAACCCTCATCTTTTTCACTCCGACCATTAATTGAAGCAGGGAGGTGTTTCTGCTTCTGTGTAGATTCTTGGTAGACCAAATGGATTGGTATCACTCCAAGTGTGCAAACATCACATCCAGTGCAGGTTGAAACATCTAAATCATAGGCGCCCACCACCAAACAAGTGATCACGAAAACAATGACGACGACAAAAACAACGACGACGACGAAAACAATGACGACGACGAAAACAATGGTGCAAGTAAAAAGCATGGCTTGGTGCAGATCTAGTTGGTTGATGCTCCAGCTGGTGTAGAACCTGAGCCCTTGTACAGCTCTGCCTTCCTGATGGTGGCTGGATTCTGGATGAGGTTATTGAATGTCAAAACAGAAGGTGCATCAATTGTGGAGTGTTGGAGAGTGTTCCATGCTGAGATGGTTCTTGGAAAGAAGCTGTTTTTGTAGCTGTCAGTCCTTGGTGTGATGGTCTTGTACTGCCCAGAGTGTTGCCGTCTAGTCTTAACTGTAGGAGTTGTAGTCTGTATGTAGTGATCTGGTACAGTGACCGCGACTTCATCATGGTGGATCTTGTACATCATGGACAATCTAGCAGCTTCTCTTCTCTGTTGTAGTGATGGTAACTTTAGATCTTCCAAGAGGGCAGTGACACTTGTTGTTCTTCTGTGGTCTCTCTTGATGAATCTAGCGGCCTTCCTTTGAACAGCTTCAAGTTGTGTTATTTCTTTTTGATGGTGTGGGTCCCAGCACGTGCTTGCGTATTCTAATGTTGGACGGACAAGAGCTATGTATAAGGCCTGCTTTTTCACCTCTATGGGACATCTGTACAAATTCCTCTGGAGAAAGTTGAGGGTTCTACGGGCTTTCCCGGCAACTGCTTTAATGTGATGTTTCCACTCAAGACCTGAGGACAGCTCAACACCTAGATATGGGTGGTGCTCCATCTGGTCGAGGTTTGTTCCCAGCATACAGTAAGTATGATCGATGACCTGTCTCTTCCTTGTAACACGAAGGAGCGTACACTTTTTAGGATTGAAGCTCATCTGCCACTTCTTGGACCAATTAGCCATGGTATTCAAATCTTCTTGCAGGGTGGCTGTATCAGATTGTGATTTGATGTTCTTATAAACCAGGCAGTCATCTGCGAAGAGTCTTATCGTGCTAGATGTATTTTCTGCAATGTCATTTATGTACAATATGAAGAGAAGTGGACCAAGAACGGTGCCTTGGGGTACTCCCGAGATCACCTCTGCTTCCTCCGACATTTCACCATCCACCACAACAGTTTGAGTTCTTGATGTGAGCCAGTTTTTAACCCAGTTGTTGGTCTTTCCACGAATGCCATACCAATCCATTTTATACAGTAGTCTTTGGTGCGCTACACTATCAAAGGCCTTGGAAAAATCCAATATTAGGCAATCAATCTGGTCCCTCTGGTCCAAGCCTCTCGCTAGGTCTTCTATAGTGGTTAAGAGCTGTGTCTCGCAACTATGTTTCTTTCTAAAACCATGTTGGAAAGGGCTGAGTATGGAGTGATCATCAAGGTGCTGCCTGATGTTGCTGGCTATGATGTGCTCGAGCATCTTACACGTCACGCTTGTTAATGAGACAGGCCGATAATTTCCTGGTACAGAACGTTCTCCTTTTTTGAAGATGGCAGATACATTTGCTGACCTCCAATCAAGTGGTACATCCCCAGATTCAAAGGATTGGGTAAATAAAGCCTGCAGAACTGGTGCTAGTGTATGTGCAAAGTTTTTAAGCATCCACGTTGAAACTTTGTCAGGGCCAACAGCTTTTCTTGGATTCAAGGATGTTAGTAATTTCTCAATCCCGTTTGTGGTGATGGTAATATCTGGCATAGCTTCTATGTTGCTCTGGCCTTTTGAAGGCATGGAAGATCTGTCCTCTCGTGTAAACACTGATTTGTACTGCTGTGACAAGACCTCAGCTTTCTGCTTTGCCTGAGTAACAAGTCTATTTTCCCATATCAATGATGGGATACCAATCCTGTCCATCTTCAGGGATCTAACATAGCCCCACAGTCGCTTGGCAGAGTTACCATTCTCATCATCAAAGATGTTTGATACGTAGTCATTATGAGCCTTCTTTAGAGCTAAGTTCACCTCCTTTTTGAGTTGGTTGTAGTCTTCCAAATCTGATTTTTGACCATATTTCCTCCATGCGTTGTATCTTCGCTTTCGCTTTTTCATCAGTCTCTTGATCTGGTCATTCATCCACGGCAGGTTCCATCTCCCTGATATTTGTTTGGAAGGAATATTTGTTGTTACGGAGTCGCCAAGAGCTTTCTTGAAAGATTTCCAGTTCTCATTTGTATTTCTTGTGTTGCGGTTATCCATAAAATATTTTGCAAAGTCGTTCAGATCACTTTGTATGCCTTCCATGTTAGCCTTTCTGTAGATGTGGACAGTCCTTGGCTTCTTTCTGTTGGTTTGGATGTTGGTATCAAAAGATGCAGTTACTGCCTCATGATCAGACATACCTGGGATCACTTCAACTTCATGTATACTGTCTGGTGTTGTTGTCAGTATGAGATCAAGGATATTATTGAGCCTTGTAGGTTTCAAGACTTTCTGTTCAAGACCGAACTGTTCTACAAGATCTAACATGGCCTCATTCACTGATAAACCATATTGGGGATTTTCATCAATACTAAGATTGTCCCAATTAATTGAAGGTAGATTGAAATCTCCTGCCAAGATGATCTTGGGGATGGTGCGCTTTCCATAGATCTTCTGAAGGTCTGCGTGGAGTGAGAGTATTGGCTCAACATTCCTGTCTGTAGGTCTATAGAATGATCCGACATAAATTGGTGCAGATTTCCATACCTGGATCTTGAACATAACTAACTCACATTTGTTGCCAATGTTTCCCAATGATGTTATCTCTGTATGCTATAAAGACACCTCCTCCGTCAGCAGTACGATCTTTTCTCTTGACTAAGTACCCTTCGGGAAAAACTTCAGAGTCAGTGTATGTGTGATTAAGTTTTGATTCCTGACCCATCACGACATCAGGTTTTTCTTCGTCTATGATGGCTGCAAGGTATTTCTGTTTAACACCTCCCTGATTGAAGATACAAGCTTTTTAACTATTATTTTCCCTTTGTAAACCAGTCGAATTCCGCATACTTACCATCCATGTGCCCAATCCTAAAGTGGGATTAATATTTCTGTTGTTTGGTAACTCTATGGTCATACTTGCACTAGCCATAGTTGCAGTGGTAGCGACGACGTGTTTTTGGCGTGTTGAACACGAAAAACAAACGAGTTATCACTATAATCAGTACTGCATTATTATTGAATTGAACGTGTGACATGTGTGAACAAGCGGCACGACTTCACCTGTTTACTCCAGAGGATTTGCGTGATTTATTATATCGACTTATTGTTATAGAGTTATATTGACTATTGATTGATTCATGCAGTTGTCTGCATATATTTGATTATTTTTGTAGTAGGTATTGGTTGTTATCGTTTAATTTAATTACCAGATCTATATACAGCCAGTATGCAACCACACGAAAAGTCGTTCCTTTTCTATCCCAGCAAAGCGACCCGGAAGTATTCACCCGTAACGATACTGCTTCGCAGTCATAGTTGACCTCGTAATAGCACGATGTAAATGAGCTCTTTTCATGATTATAATCACACATTTCAAACACATTTGCCATGAAATTGTAAAATAAAAAGGCATATTATGCGAATAATATTATCTAATATTAGCTGTGACTTCATGACATGTTGCATTTTCGGTGCAAATTATTGTCATCACACACAGCCGAATTCGAGAAAAACTTGACGAAACTATAGCCAAATTAACAGTAAATATTCCCTTTTTGAAGAATTAGGCACCAATTGTATTGATGGTATCATAATATTCATAGTCTTTTGTAACTAGAAACATGCTTAAAATATTATGAAATTATTTAGTCCAGTCAAGTGAATAGTTAATAAAATGGGTGTCCGAATCTGGCTCGAGCTATATTCATTTTGTACCGTCGTTGGGTTGTTGATGAAGTGTTTAAATCTCACGAATAGAATAAGTTTCGCTTGATAGCTCAGATGGTAGAGCGTTAGACTGAAGAGCGAGAAGTCCGGGGTTCGAAATCGATCCTTCTGCTCTGCACAATTTCATATGATATTTTTTTTCTCGTCAAAATCATTTTTCACAATTTCATCACACTAAATGCATAAATTCGGACGTTTTCATTGCAAAAACGGTATTTTTTCCCAAAATTTCTAATGAATTCAAACGCGGGCATGAAAATGAAGCGCGGGCGGGTTATAGGAAACTAAAAATCAAGTTGGCGAGGCCTAACGGGGGATCGTAAGTTTCGTTTTCTGACCGAAAATCGGTGAAAATCAAACTCGGTTTTTCTTATCAAAAAAGAAGTCGGGCATCAATGTTTTTGATATGAAATTAAAGCTTAAGATTCCGTTAGTACGGAAATTGCTCTTAAAATATCGTACGAATTTTAGTCCAGTCAAGTGAATAGTTACAAGAAGCAAAGTCACGAAAGTTGTTAAATTCTAAAATTAGCGATAAAATTACTGTTTGTGGACCAAATATGTCAGATTTGGCATCATATTATAGAGAAAATTACGAACAATCCACCTACTTCGCCATCATGGCTGCCAGCTAACCCTACCTCAATTAATTCAGGGAAAACAAACTTCTCGTAAGATTTTAGCGCAAGGTTGACATCCTGAAATCGATCTTTGCGCGGGTTAGAAATCGGCAAGGTCACGCATTGAAAGCGGCCTGTTGCGTACTGACTGTATATAATCTCATAATCTGCTGGAGTAAGCAAGGCACTTATAAAACTCGCCCATTGCTTGTGTGTTGGATTTCAGGAGCATGCGCAGATGCGACTTTTGTGTAAGTGGTCTGTGATTTTGCCAATATTAGATTTTTACTGTGATTTGTCGATCTGCATTAAATGCAAAAAGAAACAACGCCCCCGGGTGGACTCGAACCACCAACCTTTCGGTTAACAGCCGAACGCGCTAAACGGAGGCGGGCATTTACTAAGCTGTTTTGGTTTGTCATGTTCACCCGTACACTCCCTTGTAAATCCGGGCATCGTTTTTTCTCAAATGTTGCCTGAATATTGATGTTGCTGTGTACTTAAATACATGTGCTGTCTGTTGAACTTGGAACCAACGTTTAATTTGAACTGTCTATTTTCAATAAAAAAATACTTCAATTCGGGAAAAAATTCACAAAAGCTCACAGACAACAAATAAGCACATCCTTTTACTCGACCTAGAATTTTCAAACCTACAAATTTGGCGTTCCGAAAATATCGATGATGTGAGTGACGTCATTTAATGAGCGGCGCCCTTCACGAATTAGCTCATTAGCATAATTTATGTCCGTGAAATGTATAATGCTGTTTGATAAGTGCAAGGGCGGCATCCCGTTTTCAAAAAGTGGGGGCACACGGGTGTTTGTAATCCGTTTAACAATCGGCGCGCAGGGTGGAGTCTGAGGGGGGACTTGTGCCCCCTTAGAATTAAGAAAAAAATTGAAAATATGCAATTTTAATGGTGCATACTTTTAACCAAATTGTTGACGAATATGCATAGGTGTGCGCAGGATTTATTTACCCGGGGGGCTTAAAAATACATTTCATTGAGTATGCATGATTGCACTAATCAAAGCGGTAACCATGGTAACGCGGACAGGGGAGTCTGATTGGATTTTTTGTTCAATTTTCGAACCCATTTGGTGTGTACTTTTATCCAAAATTTAATTGAAAAGCCCTCACTTCATTTCCAACCAACAGGCTTATTGAATTATTATCAATATCATCCAAAATTTGATTTTTTTTTCCCCCCTTCAATTTTGTAAAAGCAAACAACACGGCATAAATTACACGGCATAGCGCGAAGAAAATGGCTACATTAATACTAAAAAGTTACAGAAAACGTTTCTGAAGCCATCTTGTTCCAATTTAATAACAAAGTAGAAATAATAAATAATTTACGCGGGGCGTGAACAAAATTGATAATTGTAAAAAGGAAGGTTTAGAAAAACGTTTCTGAAGCCATCTTGTTAAGCTTGAATATGATAGATAAACAGTGAAACTAATTTGCGCATAGCGGGAGAAAATAGCTATTTTAACACTGAAAAAGGTCCAGAAAACGTTTATGAAGCCATCTTGTTAAAATTGAATAACACCGAATTAAAAATAATTCCAGCGGAGACTAATTCGCGCGAAGCAGGAAAAAATTGTATATTTTAACAATATTGAAAGGTCCAGAAAACGGAAGCCATCGTGTTCAAATTGAATAACAAAATATTTTTAAAAAAAAGGCTATTGTAAAAAGAAAGGTTAATAAACCGTTCCTAAAGCCATCTTGTTAAGCTTGAATAATAAAACATTTAAAACATCCTCGCTTAGCGCGCAAAAATTGGTTATTTTAACAATAACATTTTCCAGAAACCCGTTCCTGAAGCCATCTCGTTAAGCTTGAATAATAAAACATTCAAACTAATTTGTGCGTAGCGCGCAAACACCTGATTATTTAACACTAAAATGGTCCTGAAAAACGTTCATGAAGCCATTTTGTTTACACTTGAATAATAAAACATTGAAACCAATTCGCTCGAATCGCGCAAAAATGGTCCAGAAAAGCTTGAATAAACATTAAAACCATTTCGTTCGAAGCGCGACAAAAATGGCTATTTTTAACACTAAAGAGCTCCAGAAAAACGTTCCTGAGCCATCAAGTTTAAACTGTCAGTTTTTTAATCTAAAATGGTCCAGAAAAAACGTTACTTCAGCCATCTTTTTATAACTTGAATAAAGAAACATTAAATCTAACTCGTGCGAATCGGGCAAAAATTGGTTTTTTTCTCACTAAATTGGTCCAGAAAACGTTCCTGAAACCATGTTGTTAAGCTTGAATAATCAAACATTGAAACTAATCCGCGCAAAAATGGCTACTTTTGAGGGGGCATCATCATCATCATCATCATCATAATTAGACACTTTCAGCCTCAGAGTTATTCACAAAAGTGTGGGGGGGGGGGGGGGATCTGCTATTATGTCCCCCCCCTGTCCCCCACCCATATGACGCTCCTGGGAGTAGGCCTATAGGGAAGTCGTGCTGTCTCCAACCGCTTAACTCTGACACTGCTAACTGCGCGGCGACAATTCATGTAGTTCTTCTGCAGTTCTGCTCGAAAGTGCATTGCTAATTTGCTTCTTTCTTACTACCCCTCTGTTCTTACCTTTTTTTCTTCTCAAAAACGTCCGTTCCCCATATGCCCAAGCCCAAAACTCGCAGTCACCATTCAGGCTTCGACACAACAGACCACACCGTATACAAACCGAGACCGTTATTTTTGTCGATTTTGGTGCTTCACATTTTTAAGATTATTTGAACTGAATTTGCTTTAGCTGGTACCGCTGATCTTTTGCTACAAAACGGTGAATAGTCTTGTGCCAAAATCTTAAATTAGATAAAACAAGGTATTTAAAAAAAACTGGACGGGGGAGATAGAAGACTGTTGAAAGTTCAAGAACAGACATTAACAAACAGCGTTGCTACTATGTTTCCTAACAATTTAACTCTAAGGGATTCAAAAGTGTTTTTGATATCAAATGAAAGGTCCCATTTCTCATTACACTGATGATGCCCTTAAATCTAGAATAGGGTCAACAACCTTTAAGACGTATGGTTAACATTGATGAAGAAGTTGGATTGGGGTAATTAAAGTTGTATGGTGGACACCGAATCATTCAGAAATATTATAAGGACACATTGAGAAATAGGTTATGTAAAACTTTTTTTATGAAAGACTGGTACCTTCTGTTTAAAGTTTGAAAATGAAAATAGGCTTATCCATTTTATTTGCGGCGGTTTTAGACTTTGCTAAACATGCTCAGCATTATCAGTCCCGGGCATCAGTGCACGCAGTGTACGTATACAACACACTGACCCATCTGCAGGCCGTCAGCTACGCGGAAATCTCTGCACAACGCATGTATACCATACGCCAACATTTCCACCCTGAAAGTACGTTGTGAAATTGCCGTTTTTTGGTCGAAGTCATGACTAAATTATTATGAAACTCCAGAATTTATCGCAAATGATGTGTATTATAAAAACAATCGATGACAGAAAATAAAATTTATTGATAAATGTGGATTTTTAAGGGGCTGAAGTCGACAGGTTTTCTAGCGATACATAGTCATTGGGAATACTACGCATCGCAAACAGTCGCGATTTAAACAAATTGTTGACACTTTTTAGAGGTGAATAATGATTTTTAAAATAGTTTAGCCAATAATCTGAGAAGAGTTAGAATCTACAGATTTTTTAACTAAATAGAGGAGGGTGTACACTTTTATTTGGTACCTTGGCCAATGTTCAAGTTTTACAACAAGTATTTTTCTTATTTATTTTGAAATATTTACCAAGTTATTTGGAGATTTGATGAGGTATTCATCTCAGTCAATCAAACAAAGGCATTCAAGCCGTAGCGTTGTATTATTCCATGATGGTTTTAGATTACATATTCTTGGTGAAATTATACACCGATATGGCTTGAAAAATAACATACCAGTATATAATTTCCTACGAGAATTGAAATCTGATGATCCAGTATCAAACAACAACGTCCAAAATGTCTCAAGAAATATTCCAAAATGTCTCCGGCCGTCCATACCATCGATGTATTCATACACACGCAGTTGTATACACCCGGGCATACACCACTACAGCACTGCATTGCACTAACAGTGCATGGCAAAGGTCGAGGGGTTGTTGCCATATCATTGGGCTAATCATATTGAAGGGTTCACCTAGACTGTAACTCTCAGCCGCCCTCTTATGTCGCTATCTTGCAGGCTCCGATATTTGTACAGCTTTAGCGTCCGTACGGTAATATTGATGACTGGGGGATGTAGCCTAGGGTTCGCCATAATCATTGGGCTAATTGCGAGAGCCAAGGCAACACGGAACAAAGAGGCCGTGCCGTGGCCGTGGACTCAGTGACTCAGTATATTACTAAATCATATAATATAATACAAAATAGCATCCAAATAGCTTAGTATATTACTAAATGGCATCCAAATAGCTGAAATAACTTACTGTGTCCTCTTACCTTCATATTATAACAATATCAATTACATTTTACAACAAAATCGCTTCAGAAGATGATTAATGCAAGTTATTAGCAAATGCCGCGAATTTTAGGGGTTTGTGAAAAGGTTACGACTTAGAAACGTCGTTTCAAATGACGGGCTCGTCATCTCCCCCGTCAAAAAGAGAGGCTTATTGAAATCAATTCACTATTTCTTTAGGGCTGTCAATGTCTTCGGTAAAGGGGTGGGGATCATAGTTTTGTCCATGTTTCAACATTGTATAACAACACTTTGGCGCGAAATTTGAACAACATATTAACACGAATCTGGCCATTATTAAGTTACTTTTTCCCCTTTTGAACGGGGTTATCTAAGGTCACGCGTTATGAACTCGCCTCCCAATAGGGTAGTGCTATTACACCTTTTAGTTTCATGCTGTCATATTCCTTAAATATTTTTAAAACCACGAAGCTATTTTAACAAATTTAGTATTATTTTAAAGCCCTAATAACAAGCTATCTGCCTGCAAAATGGCATTGGTATAGCTTAAACAGAAGGGGAGATACAGCTTTTTGAAGTTTAGGGACCAGGGTGGTGCCGGAAGGGGTGCCGCCTGTACAAACTCAATGGGGATAATCCCATGCTTTGTTCTTTTTACAATAACTAGTCATCCTCTAATGTTACAAACACCATTCTGGTCCCATTTTAAAGGATATTTAGTTGTCTTTAAGTATGTGGTTCAACAGACTTGTCAACTATTTGTAACAACTAATTAATTATGGATAATACCATGATCATCAGCTTTCTTCCTATTCGCTACACAGTCAACATGAATAATCAGCCTCAATTTAGCGGATTTATAAAAATGGCTATAACAGAAAAAGTTTTCAACCTATGATAGTAAAAGTACATTTTTGGAAAGCTTGTAACTAGAGAAATTCAGACATGCAATTTAGATCAGGGAAGGGTACATCCTTAACAAATATTTCTTAAAATTCTACAAATATATAAAATAAAAACTGGAGATATTCACTACCTAATTACCTTACCGACGTAGTAATCTTTGATATTATCATGAGGTATTTAAATATGTAAAGTAAATAATGATAGGGGTAGGTATTAAAAATATATGGATCTCAAATTAAAAATTAAAAAACTCTGATATTTTTCCGAATATTGTGAATCATACCATTTTAGTCCTTAGTCGTACTATAATTTCAATGGCATATTTGGTTTCCTCATGCAATTTCCCTTCAGAAAATGTATACTTTTACTACCTCAGGGGGGTATACAAGCAAATATAAATGTGTAAAGTTAAAATAATGTCGCGAAAGCCAAAATCCGTGTGTAACGCGAAAGGAGGCTTTGCCTCACGCGTTACCCGTGGAAAATGTGACACCAAGATACTTATACGAACTCACACATTCGATTTCATTTCCATTCAAAAACCATTTTTCATCACGTCTTTAGCCACCCTCCTCTACGAAACACAATAACCTTGGTTTTATCCCGGTTAACCTTCATACCCCATTCATTACAGAATCTTGAAAGTGCTAAAATATGTTGGCTTAGGCCGGAAGGATTATCTGACATCAAAACAACATCATCGGCAAACTTGAGAATCTTAAATTCTTCATGACTAGACAGTTTTACACTATTGCCTCTAGATTGCAGTACTTTATCATTCAATATGGAAATACAAATTGAGAATTGCAAGGGGCTTCACATGCAACCCTGACGGACACCTAGTGGATTAAGTTCATTTGGTCTGTCTCATCATTCGCCATTTTGTTTTTTGTCAATTAGATGTTAATTGCTTTAAGCAATTTTATTGAGTATTGATTTAGATTTAGATTTAGTGGGCAATCAAATAATTTGCTGGTACAATCGCATGACTTTATACAAGAGCACACCGTTTTAAAGAGGCTTTTAATAACATTAAAAAAATTGCCACGAATACCAATGGAAAATAATTTAAACAGAAGTTTATCTCTTGGAACAGAATCGAATGTTTTTTTACTGAAGCATTTTTGAATCAAACTGTGAAGTACAAATGCATTGTCAATGGTTGAATACCCTTTTCGGAAACCAGCTTGGCATTCAGGAATAATATTGTTGATATCACACCATTCAGTCAACCTCTTGTTCAAATACCGGTAAAAATGTTGGTAAAAATATTTAGTAAAGATATTCCTCTGAAATTTACCTGGATCAGACATAGTACCTTTCTTGTGTAAAGGAATTATCATACCAATAGACCACGCTTTTGGAAAACGACCAGATGTTAGAATCGAGTTGAATCATTTGGTAATAACTGGTAGCAGGGTATAGAATGCTTAAAAAATACCGTCAATACCACATGCTTTATTGCTTTTCAATGCTTTGACCATACATGTAATCTCGTCATCAGTTATGTCAATATTCAACCCATCACAATTAATACCATGCTCATTTACATCAACACCATTAAGAACTGCAGATTATGCTAATTCCTTTATATCAACTATTAAGTTTGCGTTGTACCACATTATATAACTAATGTAGCTCATGGGTCAAATAATCTACTTGCTTAAAGGTAGATGTTCCGATTTTCAACTTGAAGTTTTCTATTCTACATGAAAGGTCATCCTTAAAAAAAGTCGTGTTCCAAAGTTTGAGTTGCATGGTTCTTATTTTAGACGCACAAGATGCTGTGAACTGTACCCATTGAGTAGTACACAAACTATATCGGTGGTTACCACCATTCGCGGTAATTAGACGTTATTTCATCGATTTCTCCGTAATTATACCGATTTAGGCCGTCAAATTTCAGTATGATGATGAGAAAAATACGAGCTTTCATATGATATGAAAATCTCCGTATGTTTGAAATAATTCTGTGTTACGAAAATGTGATCGGGTCATCTACCTTTAAGCCAGAGGACAAATCATTTTATTGAACCAATTCTAATGTGTATATACATGTAATACCTTCTGCTGATAGTATTAAAACGCTCACTCGTGCATTCAAGTATAACTCTTAATCAAACGAGCTTTTTTTATTCCTCAATACGCTCCCTTGCACTCAGTAATATTGAATTCGTTATATCAGTGTTTGTAACTAGTTCATGGATAGTTAACTTTAACACTTTCCACGCGGCTATTAGTTTTACCGTACAAAACAGATTTTTCAGAAACCTCTCCCAATTTTCAAGGTCTACCTCAACGATTACTGAACCAATACTAGGCATGTTTATACTTATTTCAATGCATTTCTCATGGTGATTCCAAATATGGTAATGAAATTCAATAATTTTGACATTTTTGAAACATTTTCCCCAAATTTGGAATGTAGTCTGCAGCCGCCTGCCGCATGGAAAGCGTTAAGCTGGGTCTGGTGATTGCATTATGTTAGTGCGTCATGGGGGACTAAGCACGATTCCAAGATCCATTGCCCAATTTGTATTAGGTAAATTACGAATTATGATTTATCATCTACAGATACGGTGTTTCGACGTGTATGAAAGATAAACTCCTCATAGCAGACCATCAGCAATAATAATGGTCGCCGGCGCGCCACTTTTGCAGGCTCGGCCTGCGGCCTCGCCTGCAAAAAAGGCTAGCCGGGCGCCCATTATTATTGCTGGTGGTCTGCTATTCGTCCTTTATCTACTACAATGTGTAGGTCTCTCTAGTCCTAGGTTATGGCATTTTCATACATACATATATACATAAGAGGATTTATAGGGCGCCTAATCATGAATATCTAGGCGCCATTACAATAATGAGAACAAACAGGCAATAGAAAAAAAGAAGAACAAAAATACAAGCAAAATTACTGATAAGGATATAGGTGGGATTTCAACGACTTTTTGAAACTGTGAATGGTTGGTGCCTCACGTATGGATATGGGCAATGTGTTCCAGGTGCGTGGACCGGCGACAGAAAAGGCATGATCACCAACTATTTTGGATGTTCTGGGAATGTGAAGTTTAGTAGCGTCCATAGCATTTGTAATGTATGTGCGTATATTGCACTCCTATATTATATTGTAAATTGTATGGTGATTCACATTGATATAACATAATGGTGCACCTGCGTTACGGTGCGGCAATACACTGACAACACGCTATATTGTGTGTTGTGTCATTTGAGGATGAGTTCTTAATAGCGGGGTTTGTAAAGGATTTTATCGTTACAAAATTCACAAAACGGCCATCTTTGGCACACATTATTAGTATGGATATAAGATACAAGAATTTCTCAAGACGCAAAAAAATGGACCCATAATTCTGCTAAAATCTGCATTTTTTGGGAAAAAAAGAACTTTTTAATGATTTTACTCTATGTGATCTAGAAAAGTAATTTTCTGAATGCACAAACAATTTTGAATTTAGTAGACAGTTTTGAAATTAAGAAATTATCAAATGTCCATGGTCAAAAACAATATACATAATAGCAGAATTATATCTTAAACTTGTCGTATCTCGATTTCTATCTCGAGTAAATTAATGTATATATTTCAAGACTATTCACATTCAAATTATACAATCATGCCGTACATTTACTGTTAGAGACATTGCTCATGTGTGTAGGACTCGCATGTTATGTCAAAATAATCTTTAACGACATACTTGAGTTCTGAGCTTCAATTTAGATGCATCGTCTTTTCTCACTTTTGCTGAATCCATCTGCCTCTTGAAATCCGTGATGGCAACTTCTGGTGGGTTATCGATGCTTGCATCGCTACAGGGATATAGTATACGATTCCGGTAGTGTGGGGCTTACCATGGAAGTATCAGGCTCAAGTTCGAATCGAGCCGAGTTCCTGATAATTCCGGGATTATCAGCGGATGGGTGTTGAACAAGAGTAATTCTTGTCCCATGGAAAGAACCTTTGCAGAAGGATCGTAATCCAAATTGTCTTTTGCTTCAACTACGGGTAAGCCTTTTCGTAGATTAGATGGACATACGACATTTATCATCTCATACTGCTTGCACATAGAGATAGCACGAGAATTCTCAAGTTGATGTACCCGGTTATACGATATACCAATCCCTAACTTTTCAAATTGATCTACCAGCGTTCTATTTCAAAATTGCCGCCAACTCACAAGTTGTCGGTAAACCTGAGAGGACATCATGTGCCATTTTTTTGACATTTGCTATTTTATAAATCCCGTCATTTTGGAGCAAATTTTGAAGTCGAAATGCATTAGTTGCTTTTATGTATTATATCATCAATGTTTATACTTAAATATTAAAAACAATAACATAATACCCGATGTTTAGCATTTGATTATTATGACTGTTTAGGCTCATTATAACATAGTTTTCCGTATCAACATTTGAAAAGGGTATTATACATACAGACAGTATGATTTATGGGCATATGTTATCAAATGTTCCATTTGTTTACCAAGGATATATTAACTGCTCAAAAAAGTTCGGAAACTTTGTTCAAGCACAACATTTACAAATATCTCAGGATATGTTCATTCAATGTATTATATCAGTGTAAAGCTGATGTGTTCATCTTCAAAATTATACCCAATTTAAAGCAATCCCTTGTTCCAATCCTCAGCCACTTGAGAACATGGGTAGGTCACAATCCGAATGTGCCAAGATCAACACCAATGCCCTATTTTTAATGCCCTATTTCATGCCCTGGTTCATGTTCACTTTGTCGTCTGTTCAATGAAGTGTTGCATGACCAGTACAATGTAGAGTGATGCTCTATTGACTTTTGAGTACAAAATAGTGTGGATTTTGGCACATTCAGATAACGACCTATCCATGTTCTCAAGCCAGTGACTGAGCAGAACATGGGATTGCTTTAAATTTGGTACCATTGTTAAGATGAACACGTCAGCTTTTTATTGGTATATAACACTGAATGATCATATCCCGAGATATTTGAACATTTTGTGATTGAAAAAAACTCGAACTTTTTTTGAGCAGTTTACATAAATATATATATACAAATAACATGTTTTACCAAAACATGTTTTTGCCGCCCAAACAGTATTATCGGTATTGTCTGTTGTTCAACTTGGCAAGTTGTATACCTTTTAGAATAAACATTTCTACTTGTAGTTGGTGGTTCATAATCAACAGAAATATATCACTGCCTAGTGTTAAACAAAATCTTCGAAAACAAATTTTTCGAAAACAGAATCAACTCAAATATATGATTTCATTATTTTTCAAAAAAAACTGGATAGCAATGACTTAATTTTGTTATACCATTTAAATAATAACACTACACGTGTCAATGAACCTTTTCATAATCATCCCGATAACTAATTACGTCATATCATTATATGTTAACAATAAACAAATGATGACCATATCAATTTGATTTAAATGGTCGACTTTCCCCTTAAAATTAAGACATTTACATTCAAAAATATGATACTTTAGACTTTTTGACAATCTGTTTTTGTTGTAATTTGTTGTAATCGGATGTTTGCCTTGTAAACTAGAGCAGTATGCAAATTGCCCAATATCATTTGACGATGAGAACAATAAAAATGTAAAAAAACATATATTTTGGCTTAAAAAGATGATTTTAGGTAACAATGTTATATAACAATGGACGTAATTTTTGCTTTTGATAAGGAATCCGATGGTGATATCAATGTGATACCAAATAAACTAAATTTTGAAAAATGAACCAAAAAGCGATTTTGTTACCCTCACAATTTTCAGACAGCGTAACTATGAAAAGAAAAATGGTAATTTGTTTAATATATTTTTTTGTAAACAAGACAAAATGTATTCATGGGAGTGATTCCTTTAGTATACCCTACCACTGCGTGCCTTACTCTTTAATACTAATGGGGACATATGTAAAAACACCCATACACTTACTTATTTTATTACCATGATTACTATACTATACTACTACTAGTCTCTATACACTAATTAGTACATAGTTACACACACACACAGCACATAAGCATGGGAGTGATTCCTTTAGTATACCCTACCACTGCGTGCCTTACTCTTTAATACTAATGGGGACATATATAAAAACACCCATACACTTACTTATTTTATTACCATGATTACTATACTATACTACTACTAGTCTCTATACACTAATTAGTACTTAGTTACACACACACCCCCACACAGCACAGGGCAGGCCCTAAAATAAGTGTGCTACCAGCACATAATATGTGCAACTGAGATTGTAAAATGTGCAGTTGAAATCCAAAAAATGTGCAGTTCAAATATTGGCATATACGAGGGGGTATCATAAAGTTTTAGAAATCACCCAGAAGTTAAGGAGCCAGAAACTTTATTTTGATATGTGATCCTTCAGACATCTTTACAAAGTCCCTTTGCAAAGTTACACATTTCTCCCACTATTTATTAGCTGTATACAGACCGCCATTGTAGAGATCCTCAGATTGACCGCCATTGATTGATTCTCAGATTGCCTCAGATTGTGTTATTCCCCAAACAGCAATAAATAGTTTAAAGTTTGGACAGAAAGGGGGTCATTACAAACAAGCTTGGTGACAATAAAGTTATGGGTAACATGGGGAGTACACAAATTGACCTCTGATGACCCGTACATGACCTTTGACCCTTTCTGTCAACATTTTAAACTATTTATTACTGTTTTGTGAATAACACAATCTGAGGCAATCTGAGAATCAATCAATGGCGGCCAATCTTAGGATCTCTACAATGGTGGTCTGTGGACAGGTAATAAATAGTAGGAGAAATGTGTATTCTTTGCACAGGGACTTTGTAAAGATGTCTGAAGGATCACATAACAAAATGAAGTTTCTGGCTCTTTCACTTTGGGGTGATTTTTAAAACTTGTTGATACCCCCTCGTATATAAATAAACCTGATAGCATAATAATCAAAACTATTTTTGATGTTCAACGCTTAGACTATACTCGATTTGTATCTGCGCATGCCGATACAGTCTATGCAATTTGATAAACACGACAGTCTTGAGCTATTCATAGATTCGGCCATATAAATGTATATTGGCTCGATTCGATGGTTGCCACGCAAATAATATAAATATTTTATTATAATGTTCGTCACAATAGGCTTACGAGTTAAAAACACCCAATTAATTAAAGTACAAGTTGAAGTTGAACTCAACCATCAATAATTAATAGGCCTGAATGAATGCCAAGTCGATTACTTTGAATGAAACAGCTAGCTCGTGTAATGTCATTAAGGTTATTACTTATCTCGATTTTGTGAATACTTGTGCATAATGCGCGGACTTTTGAACGCTGGATTTTGAACTCATTATTAAGTAGAATCGGTGCTGCGTAAATATCTTCAATTAAATAATTAAGCAAATGCCAGTTTTTCAAAAGAGGGTCTCCAAGTCGTAGGGAATACAATGTTCTAGTGATCAAACCATCACTTAGACACGGCTCAAAACCGACTTCGAAAATATTTAAAAAACGTATATTTGTTTCCGTAATGTCATACCATCGATGAACCCCGGGACGGTACCCATGCTATTTTGATTTTTTTTACCATAACTTGCGCAACCAAAACAAGTTTAAAACATCCGTCACTCATGTTGCGTCACAATGCGGACGCGAAAAACAGCACCCTAAGATTCCACACCAGTAATTAATTTCAGTCCTTGCCGAAGTCAATCAAACTTTTTTTGTCAGCTGGGCATCCTATGGCCCAATGATTACAGAATTAATCAAAAATTGTACTTATTGCTCTCAAATGATTAAAGTTGTGGTTTAATCCTGATTTTAGGACTATTACCTAATACCACAGTGCAAAATTAAATATTTTCAATGCATTTTGTAGTTTTTTTTGTATGCATTGTGATTGTAAATGTTCTGATAACATTTCTCCACTTTTTCTGACAAATGAGGGCGCTACACTAGTTGTCCAACTCTGGGAGCTAATTTCTCGGACTTTCAGGGATACGGTATATAATTGTTTTGATTTAATGATCAAAGATATCATGAAATTTAAGGAAAATGTCAAATTGAAAAATCCAGTCGCTTTATAAGCGAGGAAATGGGCTTTTTGTAACAACCATTTAACATGTAAATCTATGGGGAAACCATTTAGTGGCGTGAATTCCTAAATCTTGGGTGGATAGGGCCATCTCCTCATACATGTACACTTGAAGCGGGTAATAAAAACGAAATACATTTACTAAACTGAACTTAATTTGGAGCGCGAGTGTTTTCGCCTTGCTCATAAAGAACACTATTTTGAACATCATGAGTGCCTGAAATTCAAAAAATAACCTATTGATATTGACAATACGTTGAACATAACCCAGTTCTAACTAGGCCTAAAATAATTGCCGTATCGATCAACTCGTATGATGCCATTAAAGTGATCAAATATTTCGTTATTGCACGGAAGAAAATATTTTCACAAGAAACGCTATTTGAGCACGCTATTTGAGTCACGTGAAAATCGAAACTTGAATCTTGTAGCCTGAAGTATTCCCTTACTCATATCCCCCCCCCCCTTCCCCACCGATCAATGTTGCGAGGCCCTGTGCTGATGGTGGGTAAATTGTGGGATTCAACATCAACATTGATCAGAGGAGAAGGGGGAACAATTAACATTACACCTACAAAGTGTTCGAACACTTTTTTCTAACATTGTAGATACTGTAAAACAACTTAATTTCGCTAGCAATTTAATTTAGCTCATTTCGCTAGGAGATCCAATTGGCCAATGCGTGCGGGTCGCTGAGACAAAGTTTTAAATTTGTTTGGCCTTATATGTGGGTGGTGTGAAATGAAATTGAACAAAATAAAGAATGTTTATTTAATACTACTCAGATTCGTAGCTACAAATAGGTTTCGCCACTGATGCGATTGTAACCTTATTTGTAACAGTTTGGGAACAACATGTGTTCTAGAACACGTCTGTGAACACCTGACGCGTTCTAAAACACATTGGTGTTCCCAAACTGTTACAGAAAAGGTGTTAATAAAGGTGATCCTTTGTTTAACACGGTGTTCAAAATAGAACACGTTCAATTTTCAGCTGACTAAATTCTGTAATGATTATATAGATTTTTATGTTTTTCAAACATTTGTGGACTGAAAATATGTGTAAATATTTCCAATATAATCGTTATCATCAATCAAAAATAAATACAAAATAAAAATACAATTATCTTAGCAAATTTAGAAAATACCTGGATATCCGTGGATCAACTCTGATAGTGATATTTCCCTGGATATTTCCATTTTTGTCCGGATATCCACGCAAAATATGGTGATATTGGTCTGGAAATCCGATGTCATCCACAGGGGGGTGTATGAATAATCTGGAATAGCCAATTCCGCATACTTACCATCCATGTTCCCAATCCTAAAGTTGGAATTTTTCTATTGTTTAATAACTCTATGGTCATATTTGCACTAGCCATATCGCAACCAAGATCGTAGTGTTTGATGATTGAAATAGCGTGAGACGAATGCACTGCACGAACTAGTGTTTTTCAGACCGGCAAATCTTTCCGGTTTAAGACGCGTATGAATAGTACAGTTGAATTTATGGTACTTTCACCTTAAAATAGTATGTGGCTGTCAACACTGCAGCTATAATCTAAATTCCAGTTATAGTTTCTGCTCTGCTATCATTCGGTTGAAACATCATACATTCGCTTAAATGTTATTTTGTCCGCGCAAATCAGTGTGTTTCTAGGTATGATTTCAATGTTTAATCGGTTTCAGCAAATGTGTCACCTCTTGCATATTGGCGGAGGTGCAAGGTTGATTTGATGGGGATGTACTGGTTGTAAATTGTTATTAATACCCAGTTTAATCTTCTTAAATATTGCGCTAGAGTAACCAATGATCAATTCCGTCTTTATCAAAGATAAAAGCTTAAAGAAACTCAGAATGTTACTTCATGGTTACTTTAACAGGTGAGTATTAGGCCAAATATATATTTTAGTGTATTACTTATGGAAAGAGGCACTCAAGTTGATTTTATTTCCTTGGCCTATGTAATAATGTAGGTTTACTAAGATCATGTTTTATGTGATTTAAATTAAACATCATGTTGCAAAGCACAACAACACTTTCAACATCAATAAAATTCTCTGGGGTTAAGGGACGTAAACCCCAGATAAGGGGCCTTATCCCTAGTTAACGCTCCTTAAGTGGGATTAAGGCGCGTCAAACCCAGATAAGGGACGTAAACCCCGAATATAAGGGACCTTATCCCTGGTTGTTAACGCTCCTTAACCCCAGATAAGGATCGTTAACCCCAGATAAGGCCCGCCAAGGCCCGCCTTATCTGGGGTTTACGTCCCTTATCTAGGGTTAAGGCGAAAATGATACACTTATGCTGCATGTGTGTACCATAGGATCGTTAACCCCAGATAAGGCCTGCCTTATTCTAGGTTTACGTACCTTATTTGGGGTCAACAACTTAAACCCCAGATAAGGCCCGTTATCCTAGGTTTACGTCCCTTATCTGGGGTTAAGGCGAAAATGACACACTTATGCTGCATGTGTGTACCATAAGATCGTTAACCCCAGATAAGGCCTGCCTTATCCTAGGTTTACGTCCCTTATCTGGGGTCAACAACTTAAACCCCAGATAAGGCCCGTTATCCTAGGTTTACGTCCCTTATCTAGGGTTAACATTCCTATGATACAAAAATTCAGCATAAGTGTGTCATTTCCCCAGATAAGGGACGTAAACCCCAGATAAGGCGGGCCTTATCTGGGGTTAACGCACCTATGATACAAAAATGAACCATTAGTGTGTCATATCCGCCTTAACCCCAGATAAGGGATATTTAATACTATTAAAAGGCGAAAATGATACACTTATGCTGCATGTGTGTACCATAAGATCGTTAACCCCAGATAAGGCCTGCCTTATTCTAGGTTTACGTACCTTATTTGGGGTTAACAACTTAAACCCCAGATAAGGCCCGTTATCCTAGGTTTACGTCCCTTATCTGGGGTTAAGGCGAAAATGACACACTTATGCTGCATGTGTGTACCATAAGATCGTTAACCCCAGATAAGGCCTGCCTTATCCTAGGTTTACGTCCCTTATCTGGGGTCAACAACTTAAACCCCAGATAAGGCCCGTTATCCTAGGTTTACGTCCCTTATCTAGGGTTAACATTCCTATGATACAAAAATTCAGCATAAGTGTGTCATTTCCCCAGATAAGGGACGTAAACCCCAGATAAGGCGGGCCTTATCTGGGGTTAACGCGATTGATTATTTCTAGAGCTGTCAAGGAATAGAGCGAGAGTAAACAACATTCCATACCCGTGATGGGTCGTTAGCCTAATTGATATGTCTAGGGTTTCACACCACTAAATAACGTCTGGCCCTACCCCCTTTGAGGCAATAGTCCAAAACCGGCCCGTTTCTATGCCGAAACGGGAGACCTATTGTAAATTACAGTTTAAAATTAGGGTATTTACTACATGTTATGGCGAAATTAATATAGTGTGAATTTTGACAGACACATCAGCGTTCTTTAGGTCCAAAATAAAAATTGATGCAATGATGATTTTTTAATATTGTAACAGAGACATTTGTGTTCTGGTCATTTCCGGTATCTGACGCCATCATCTATATCAACAATTGCGTGTGACCAGGAAAACTCACGTACTTTTTGAAAAGGCTCTAGCTCAAAAATATGCCGGTTACACCCCATATATGAGTTGTTGAGTTAGTAGTCATGGCTTTCATCTTCAAGTTGAAACCAAAATTTCAAGATACCAGTTTCTTATAATGTCAAGGAATATCCATTTTAAAATTGTGCATTTCACGTGTAAGCTTATGGGAGATGTATTTGGTGGTGTGCAACCCTAGACGACCAGATACATGTTGAGGTATTGTTTAGCTATTATTGAACATAAACATTTTACGACCGTGGAAAGATAGATGAAAGAGAGCGCTTGAGATCGGCTGAGAGAAAGGGCATGAACCCTTTATCATTAGAATTACCATTATTGTTGTTTCTACACACAAAAATAAGCAGCAAAACTTGATTAAAACAATGTTTAAATATGCTAAAATGTTATCGCTTTTTATTTATTTATTTATTTTATTTTTAAAACGCCCTTGCTTGGTAATAAAAGGTTAAAGCAAGAATATCAGTTATCACACCTTATAAATATTCATGAACTAATCATGACAATTCATTGGCCAATTCCTATCACAAGTACTGTTTCCCTAGGGAAATAATTCTGACTATAAACCCCACAACCTCATCCCCATAGTCACAGTGAGGTGTAATAAAACAAATACTACACGGTATGATCGGGGCAATAGGGCAGGTTATTTTCCCTCGGTACTGGCTACGGGCCTATCACCCCTCACCCTTAATCAATTGACTCAATTTATTGACAGCGCAGACAGCGAGAACATTAAAAAACAAATAAAATATGGGGTGTCAGTTTTTCGTGAATTTTGCAAGGAAACTTGGGGTACTATTTTCCCGAGACCGAAAAACCAGATCCCTCAAGAGCAGTAAATATTTGTATACTATTTCCCCTCTACCATGTATGAGTATTTGTATATTATTTACCAGCTTTAAGTCGGAGCCGGTTAAATATTTCAAGGTTGGAATTAAATTAAAAAGTTACCCAACTCCCGCGTCCGTCCCTTTATATAGCTTTTCGGGACGCCCTCTAGTCACATGACCGTAACCCTGATCTGTCATTGGCTGAAGGTCGTAAATGGTTTCCAAATATGGAATGGATCAAGCAAGTTTTACTGAGTGAAAAGTACAAAATATAAATAAAAGCTTTTACGCATCAATTTTTTGGCACGAATATGCCAACATTTTTCCAGAGACCTGATATCTACAGAAACGTGAGTTGGTTAATCATGAATCGTAAAAACGAACTAATAAAATGAGTTAGTTCGTAGCCTAAAATGAGTGATCGCACAAAGGGGAAAACGATCTTTTCGTAAACAGAAAATACGAAAATAATATTGGGTGGCAAATGCATTGGAACATTTTGGCTTTTATTGTAAATTGCCTGAAAATTAGCTTAGGGGGGGGGGGGGGGGGGGGGGGGGTGGTCTATGTTATTTTCACCAATTTTGGAAACAGATTTTCTCAATGTTACCGTGGGTTTACCCCTTAGAGTCATATATCAAATTGAAGCTTAGGTAACAGCGTTTCAAAAAATGCGCGTTATTTTGATCTGGTTGCTATGGTAACCAGTCAAGGCCTCTGATTGGCTAAACACGGGAACCAACATAACTAGAAAACTAAATGTTGCATGTTCACCATACTTTGGTAGATGATGTATGGGAGCAATGCGCACGACCCGATGAAGCCGGATGAATTTAGACACATTTTGAGTGAAAATAGCAATTATATTAGCATTTTTATTGATTTTTAAAGATAAATGGCTTAAAAATAGTGAGAAAAATAAAGAAATACATAAGAAATTACGTTGACTTTGAAATTTTGATGATTTGTGATGTGCACAATTATTTTAATATTTTAATAAATAAATTTCATGAAATGTTACAATTATTTGATCAAAAACTAATTAAAACTGTAAATGCTTAAAATCGCAGGGTGAGCGTTTTCTACATACATGTACAAATGTATACAAAACACCACCGATATTTTGAGACACCCGACACTCAATTGACCATAACTTCGGAACCAAAAATCCAATTTACCTCAAACAAAAAGCATTTTAAAGCAGAGACTTATCAGTTTTCTACTGTGCTAATATCTCATTTTTGTCCGAAGCACTGAAATTTTCTATCTGACTAACATAGACCCCCCCCCCCCCTTAATTTGTTCTGAATTAGACATTTCAGACCAATTTTAAGTAATTTTTACATCAAAGTCAACATTTTCGATTGTTTGGGGGACAAAATGGGGTGGAGCTTTAGCTGTGGGGGAGGGGGGGGGGGCAAAGGTTGTGACTGGAGGGCCATCCCACCCCACTGCCACTGTAGAGTTAACGTAAAATGATTTATCACACAAAGTCACCCAGTTCTTAGATCTTTTCACCGATAATAATAAACATCCCACTGCTTTCATAAATATTGAAAGATTCATATTATAATAGTTGATTAAAAATGGGAGAAAATGGTTTTTAAAAGAGAGTATAGTAAACCATTTTTACCACATGTATTAGTGAATCTTGTTCCTGTAATATTTTTTCTCAAATGAATTTGATTAGTACTGTAGTATAGACGTTTTGAGAAAAACTTTACAACAGATCCTTGCTGGGCTGTCCCTATAAGCATCACAAGCCAAGAGAGTTGAAGTATGGCCACAGTTTACGCATGCAATGCATATTGCTGCGTTGTTTATTTCTTTGTATTTTGCGGACTGAACGGGTGCAGTGGAGAGTCGAAGGATCTGAAATATAACAACACAATACGTACATAAGAGCATGTATAGTGGTGAGAGGCAAAGGAGATTTTTGAGCAACACCAGCATGCTTCACTTTCATAACATGCCCATTGGTTGCTGTAACCAGTGTCTATTGGTTCCCATTGACATTACATTTGGACTTGGAGATGTCTTGGAGCATAGAAATGTTCATGAAAATTCAATTGCTTTGTGCCAAGAGGTTTCTTACTAACCAATATAAGGGACGCACCATTTGATTTTCAGGGGGGGGCATGGAAGTTGGGGTCGGGCGGATTTTTTTTTTTTCGCCACCGAAGTAGGCGGAATTTTTTTTCCTGGTTGGTGGGCAAAGTTGTTTTTTTCTTCCTGGATAGTGGGCAAAGTTTTTTATTTTTAAAAACTTCCATGCCCCCCCCCCCCCTGAGTATCTAATGGTGCGTCCCTAACTCAGTAATTATGTCAGTGCCTCCAAGGTTTCTTTGTAAAAGCTTCTTGTCGCAAGTCACATTTGTCGCTCTGTTTACACGTGTACGCAATGGCATTTTGATTAAGCAAAAGGCACCGACAGTGCCAATCTCAACCGACAGTGCCAATCTCAACCTACAGTGCCAATCTCAACCGACAGTGCCAATCTCAACCGATAGACTCAAAATATTGGTGGGACATCATCTCCCAACTTTATGTTACACATCTATAGATTGACTATTGACAGCTGGTACTGTATATTGCCTAAATAGTTATGCAATGTTTATACTTACTCACTAAACACACAGAATCTAAGATCCTTGTTTAAATCAAACAGCTGCTTCATTTCTCCCTCGGTCAACTCAAAGTTATAGCTCTGAAAAATACAATTTAATCACCTTTTTTAAACATAGTTTTGTATACTGATCTGTTAATTTAACACTATATTAATCAATGTAAATTATCAACAAGATAAGCCACAAATGCCACCAAAATAAAAAACCTTTCAACTCAAGTACTTTTATTTCCAAATTAATCTGGTGCATCAAATTGATCTGTATGCTATGCGGCCAACAACTTATACAGTACATGTACATAAAGCAAATAACAACAAATTGTTGTATTGGCGTAAACATGCCATTGAAAATTAGGGTAGGGTGGGTGCTTTGTTTTTAAATTTTGAATTGTATATATGGTCATGTGTTTTAAGCTCGCCTCCTTTCGCGTTACACACAGATTTTGGCTTTCGCGACATGATTTTAACTTTACACATTATTTGCTTGTTATATACCCCCTGAGGTAGTAAAAGTATACATTTCCTGAAGGGAAATTGCATTAGGAAACCAAATATGCCATTAAAATTATAGTACGACCAAGAACTAAAATGGTATGATCGGACATGTTCGGAAAAATATCAGATTTTTTTATTTTCAATTTTAGATCCATATATTTTTTATACCTACCCCTATCATTATTTACTTTACATATTTAAATTCCTCATGAAATTACCCATTATATGATATATAATTGTTAAAGTTACTACGTCGGTATGGTAATTATACCGGCTAGTGAATATCTCTAATTTTTATTTCATATATTTTTAGAATTTTCAGAAATATTTGTTTAAGGATGAACCCATCCCTGATATAAACTGCATTTCTGAATTCCTCTAGTTACAAGCTTTCCAAAAATGTATACTTTTGCTATCATAGGTTGACAACTTTTTCTGCTATAGTCATTTTTATAAATCCGGTAAATTGAGGCTGATTCATAATTAATTAGTTGTTACAAATAGTTGACAAGTCTGTTGAACCACATACTTGAAGACTACTAAATATCCTTTGAAATGGGACCAAAATGGTGTTTGTAACATTAGGGGATGACTAGTTATTGTAAAAAGAACAAAGCATGGGATTATCCCCATTGAGTTTGTACAGGCGGCACCCCTTCCGCCGGCACCCCTTCCAGCACCACCCCTGGTCCGCAAACATCAAACAGCTGTATCTCCCTTTCTGTATTAGCTATACCAATGCCATTTTGCAGGCAGGTAGCTTGTTATTAGGGCTTTAAAATGATATCAAATTCGTTTAGATAGCTTTTGTGGTTTTAAAAATATTTGAGGAAAATGACAGCATGAAACAAAAAAATGTAACGCACCACCCTATTGGGAGGCGAGTTCATAACGCGTGACCATATACTACAAATGACTAAATTTGATCTCGGAAATCGATTGCTGTGTGCTGTATTCCTTTTTGATGAGGAGCACCAAAGAGCTTCTTTCTTTTTTTTCTGAAAATGTTCAGCATAAAAAGAAATCAGGGTCAGCGGACGGTTGGGGGGGGGGGGGGGATTAGGGTTTGGCGGGTTACGCCAATACAACATTTTGTTGTGCCTAAGCATCATACATGTGTGCATACTTGGGTATCAGTTTTAATAGTAAGGTGATGTAAGAAAAAATATGGACAATTACAAATATTTAATTCCAAAAATATGGGTTGGTCTGGCCCAAAGAACAGTGATATTTGTTCCTTGGACTAATTACAATTTGTTAAATACTCAAAATTGTCTGTCAGGTGCGGTCGGTCGGTCCAATATTTCTGCATACCTCAAAATCCTTGGACTAATTACGATTTGTTAAAAACTCTAATTGTCCGGCCATTCATCCTTGTCGTCGGTTAGTCTGTCTGTCTGTCAATTGGTCCAATATTTTCTACATACCTCAAAGTTTTCTGCCACTCTTGATGGAGACGTACTTTTTGGTATTCCACAGATCCCTCGCTGCAAGGCGAATCGTATCAAGATTTGAGCCGGGCTCTTTCCTTTCCGCTCTGCTATGTCTTTTACAATTGGATCGTTCAGCACCAGTGGCAATGATTGGCTACGACGACTGGAAGAAAAACAATTGAATAAATCAGGTATAATTATTGGCAATATATGAAAGATTAGACAGTCAACCAAAGGATTTGTCACCAGCAACAACAGCTTTATCCTAGGTGCAAAACGGCATAGATTAGACTGTAGTTTAATCAGTTCCAAAATGGCGTGAAATATTCGGGTTTTATCTCTCCGGGTCCAAAAGTAATCCATGCATATGCGCGCGATTATGGCCACATGCACACAGTTTTGACCGCAGGCTCGCGTCATACATATGATGCACAGAACGCTTGTTGCCTTCGCATCCGTCTGTATTCATTCACTGCGGTCAGGGAGGCTTCGCCAATCTGGAACTGATCAAACTATAGCATGAAGTCTTCCATACTACAGTGCAACAGAGCATAAATTTCCAAATATTGAATTATAAATATAGTGCCTCCTGAGTGTTGTACAACCAAGAAAAATTTCAATCACTAGCATGTGTATCATATACAGCGTGTCCCAAAAAACTGGGTTCAAAAGTTTGCGAGCTTTATAACGAAATAAGTAGGAAACATGGATAGTTTATATTTAAGGATATCAAACAAAATACACCTGACCTTAATTGGGTAAATTCAGAGACCAATTAAATCTAAACTTGCTGAAATACAAAGATTTGAATAGAGCATGGTCAGATCCCATTTGTCCCGATTTAAGGAAAAAACCATCCGTGCGTTGCTTGTAGCTGTGCGCTAGTGCATTATTCCCGGCATGGGGTTTATTCTCCAAAAGAACTTGACAATAACTCGGACTATAACAAAGATGTAAATAATGAACTTATATTAATATTGCTATATGACCAAGATAATTTTGTTTACTGCCCGAGTCTTTGTAAAGAATGAATGCAAAGGCAAAACTTTGATAAAGTCACAACAATGCGCAATTGCAACACATCGGGGTGTTCCTTGTTAAGTGGGACAAATAGGTTTTGACCACGCTCTATTAAAATCTTTGTATTTCAAAAAGTTTATGTTGGATTATTCACAGAGTTTAACCAATTAAGGTCAGGTATATTTTGCTTGATATCTTTAAATATGAACTATCCATGTTTTCTACTTTTTTAGTTATAAGCTCGCAAACTTTTGAACCCGGTTTTTTGGGACACGCTGTATAATCAAAATAGCTTTGTTATAAAGTTCTTTGTGTTGTCTTTGTATGATTATCAGCATTGTTACATTTCTTATTAAACCTCATTTCGGATTGGTCAATACCTGATTATCCATACACGCTAATCCAACCAGCTACTGGCTTCTGGCTGTTATGGCCTTGACTATTTAGACTTGCTACAGGCCTTATGGTGGTACCTGTATATAAAGGCTTGCATGTCAGCACACGGTCACCTAAAAGTAACATACATGTACACCATTATGCTTAAAACCCTTGACCGCACACTGCACACTGCTGAATGGTATTTCTTGTAGCGCGGATTTCAAAGCATTGGTCCCTTAGCGTGAGCATGTCCTTGAAGATTGCTTCTATTGTTTGCGTGCATGGCTGGACAAATATTAATAGACTTATGTCAAGTCTGTGTACAGTTGTACAGTTGTACAGTTGTATGAAATACATTGTTATTGTATGAAATAAGATGGCCATTATAATGACCATTTCATTACAATTACCTCCAAATAGTCAAAATAATTATTACCAAGGTGGCCACCATCAAAATAATGGCCAGAATGAAAAAATGGAGTCTATACCATTCATTCATACCGTGTCATGTCACCTACAAATACGTTTACTGGGTGGATTAAAAGCTATAGATATGATAATGTGGTCATATCTTATGTAACACTAACAATAAATTAATCCTGCTTTTCAGTTATTTTAACCTTTTGCAGCTATCTTGGATATTTGTAAATACTCAGACTAGATCTACAGCCCCTAGGTTTTATCATGGCAATATAGTGAATGTTGACCCATTAGATTTAGGGTATTGTTATGACATATTGTGGTAATTTACAATACAAAACAATTGTTTTAGGTCATTTGACATCATCTTAACCAGTCTGGCAGCCATTTTGGAAAGTGATACAGAATCAAAATTGTCACAGAGGTGGGTCTTATATCTAAAAGCAATTTCATAGCAGTTTAAAACATACTATTTGGTGAATATGATGCATTATTATTTATATCAGGCTTTTTAACGGTACAATAAAACTGTGTATTCAATATTGTTTAACCAAAGTACCCGGATGCATCCAATATTCTAAAAATATTGCCGTGCAATATTGTTTAGTCTCATACCCATTATTTGTTCGTCACGAATATTCGTCTATACTATTGTATACAAAGGAGCTCACGCAACTGTTAGCGTTTATTAAGCATGCAGTCGAGACTAATTTTCTGAAAACCTCTAAAACCACAAAGGTTCACACAGTTTTACATTGTTAAGAAAGCGTGTGACATCTCAAAAGTTCCAAAAGACCCCCAACGTAGTTAGGGAGCGTTCATAAATACTTTGGTGGGGGGGGGGGGGCTGGATAATTATAGGGGGGCCCAAAAAATGTTGATTATCTGCAAAGGGGGGTGTCAAAAAAGTTTTTGAGAACCACAACAGAGGGGGGGTCAAAAAAGTTCAAACACTTATTAGTTTCCCAAATTTTATGGGGGCTTCGCCCCCAAACCCCTGATTTACCTGTATGCACATTATTTACGGAACGTTCATAAATCAACATAAAAATAGCTAATTTTTTGGCGCGCTATGCACGAATATGTCCACGGACCTATATTCATGTACTAGCCCCCAGCTAAAAAAGAATGAAGGGCAAATTCATATCAATAGCAAACAACAATTGCAAGCACATAGTATTCAAAGCCAGGATATATAATTGGAGGGAGCATCCTTTGGTTTCATGAACAGAGAGAGGTCCGTGCATAACTATGTGAAATTATTCAGGGGATTAAACTAACTATGGCCAAAAATACCTGTAGTGGGAGTTCCGATAACCTGCCCTCCCATAAAAAATCCCATAAAAGATAACATGTTCTCTGAACTTGATAACAATGAACGATGGGGGGGGGGGGGGGGGGGGGGGGGGGGGCAAGAAAGTTTCAGGTGCAGGCAGTAATACAGGGGGGGGGGTCAAAAAAAGTTTGTGGCATGGCGAGAGGGGGGGTCAAAAAAGTTTTGATATACCAAAAATGAAATTATCCAGCCCCCCCACCAAAGTATTTATGAACGGTCCCTTACAGTCTTATAGTTGCTATGACCATCTCTGTCAATCGACTCTACTGAGCTTGTTCTAAACTATATACTTGGCATGCTTGGTTCTTTTATACCTAATCATCGGGTCATAAAACAAAAACAAACCTAACAATTAAGTAAAGGGGTTAATTAATACATGATATGGTATAGGTATGTCTTTCACTACAGTAGGGTTAAACTTATTGACTGCCCCTCTGAGTCGGATACTTACTAAGGGTTTCCTGGGGATCCTAGTGGACTGGCAGCAGTGACAGAAATACCATTGGCTTTACAGAAATCTACCAGTTCTATCTGTGTGAGGTAGGGGTGAAGCTCTATCTGCAAAAGAAATGTTGGAAAAATTTGATTATTGATATCGAGCACTTTGATGTCGGACAGTTCATCTTCGTAAATTTGTGTCTCTTAAGATATATTCTATAATGTCCTATTGTTTTACTATGGTAAGGTGTATGTAATCACAAAGAAGATTCACTCAGATCACGAAGTAAAGTAAACACAACACATTTTATTACACGAGCTCTCAGCTTTATGCTCCTCACACTTAGTCGGCATAGTAAGCAGTCAGCTGTAGAACGGGGCCCCGTTTCAATTGAGGGCGCTCTAAAACGACGGATATACGTAACCAAGGTAAGGCACACCCGTCAATTTGCGCAATTATTGAATTTTCGCCTTTTACCCCCAATTATCTGCATTAAAAGTAACTATCCATCGAGTTGAGGGCAGCATAAGGTACAAACTCCTTGAGATATCTAGTTCGATGATTTAATTTAACCTTTGACCCAAACATCACACGACACAAGCTAAAATTATGTCTTTTTTGACCGGATTGCTGCGATGAGACCACCATTTTTTAGACGAGATTACACCAATTTTAAGAATTTTAAGGGTAAATGTGATAATTTTTACAATATAATAGTATTCAGAAGTGATGCCTTTGTAACGGTTATCTCTGTGATAAGAGAGTTATTTCGTTGTTTAAAATCTGGTAAAATCGGCTTTTTATGAATTTTGAAAATTACTGTGACGTGAGGCCGTTCCCTTGGAAACGCTGTTCCGTTCCCAAGCCCGCCCTCTATTGAAAAGTGTTTTTTGTTCGTATTCCGGCGGGCGACGGACTTCCGTCACTTTATGAATCGCCGTTTAAAAAATGACGGCAGTGCGTCACTATTAAAATAGAGCGCCCTCAATTGAAACGGGGCTCCGTTCTACAGCTGACTGGTAAGCAATGTTCCCAAACGTGGCCAGTCTTAGAGTTCGGGTCAGGGTTCATGAGTATCGGGTAGCATCGTCCGATATAAGGTTTCATGTAACAATGAGGATACTACATAGTCGTCTCACAGTCATACTGCCACTCCCCTCAATGTCACTTTCTTGACATGGCACAGAGTACTGCAAAACCAGAAATATATGTAAGCATTTAAATGTCGCTAATTTCGCGCAAATTTCATGCCGCAAATATTTCCAATCTACCTTGTAGCAGAAGCATTGCAAAATTTACAATCGTGACATTTTCATGGTGCGACTTAAGGCAGTATGGCTGATTCGTGAAATTTTAAACTCGCGAACATTTCTGGTTTTACAGTATATCTCATTGTGTTCTACTGGAGCTTACTTCAAGTTGAACTTTTTTTTCTCTTTTTATTATTTTCATCTGCTATGACAAATTAAATATACAAAAAATATATGATTAGAAATCAGTTAGAATACACAATGTGTGTGGATAACTGTTAGAGTAACATCGATAAGTAGACTATATATCGCATGAATATGGTTATTATGCATAAATACAGGATGACGTACTAAAACATACACTAAATTACAAAATATAATATATTTCCATTATACAAAAAGCATGTGGAAAACGTCCCATTATTTTAGGTAGAGAGTATTCTTAAGAGATTTTTTCCACATGTGTCTTTCAGTGTTATAGTACTTAATGATATCATGTTGGATATTTTGAAATGACGGTTTTGAACCATTGCACCTATTTCTGTATACAGCAAATTTCACAATCAACAAGATGTTATTGAGACCAGTATGTTTACTAATGGGGAATTTGCCAAAGAGAATGTCATTATCGCACAGCGAAACCTTAATTTTACATTTACATAGTATCCATTCCTCGAGCTTTCTCCAGATGGTATTAGTAATAGGGCACATACAGAATATATGATAAATTGTTTCCTGGACCTGATAGCAAAAAGAACATCGATCGTCGCTGGAAACCTTTATCATCTTAAGGAAGCAGTTTGTGCTCAGGATACGCTGAGTTATTCGAAACTGAAACCATCTTAGCTTGATATCCCCAGTACATTTACATGGCGCGTTGCAGATAGTTTTCCATTTGTTATCGTCGATGTACTGAAGTTTTTGCGACCATTTTAGCTTGGCTTTATTATTGGAATTGGGTAAAAGGATTTTGTAGATACGCCTACAGCCCTTTTTGTCTTTCAATAGAATATCAATGTTTATAGGAATAAATGGTTTAGCAACCGGCTTAGCATAAGTAAACAATGACACATTTCTAAAACTCTCAATAATAGTACGCCTGAGCCCATGGTACTCAAGAAAGTTAGTTCTAAGATTAACATATTTTCTCCTAAGTGCCTCCAAAGAGTAAAATCCTCCCTCTGGGTCCATGAGATCATTAATATAGAGAATGCCATTTTGAACCCAACTGGAATAGAAAACAATATTTCCACCAATATTAATCTGAGGATTGTTCCAGATACATGACCGTAGAACTTCGCTGCAATCGTTTAGCTTCTTGTGTTGCTGAAACGAATTCCAGGCAAGAAGAACTTCCTTCCAGAAGGTATTGCTCATCTTATTAATAGAATTGGTCCACCTACTGGTGCCGCAGATAAAGTTACCCATGTCCTTCAGCTGTGAGAAATGCAGAAACATGATAACAGCTTTATTGGAATTACCAGCCCTTAGAAGACGTCTAATCCATGATATTTTCAGAGCGTTGAAAAATATACCAACTTGGATCATTTTCGTCATAATCGCCACACATCTGGTCCCTGCCAATCCTATCCGTCTTGCCTTTCCATATAAAATTGAAAAACATATTGTTAAGCTCATGTATCAAGTTGCAATCTGGATTGGGAATGGCCAGAACCAGGTGACTGAATCTCGAGAGGGACTTAACCACTGCTATTCTACCCAGAACTGTCAAGTATCTCTTCGACCATTGTTTCATCGATTTGCGAATATCTTCAACAATACTAGAGTAGTTTAATGCTATCTCATGCAGATCAAGACTGAAATCAACACCGAGCATGTTCAAGTTGAACTTGGGTACTCAGTGTCTCTCGATATTTGGAAAATATGTTGTGATCAGCCCGCTGCCGACCACTGTTTCAGCCATGTTATGCACAGTGCTGTTGGCTTGCAAAGTTCACCTTTTGAGTGCATGCATATCCAGTCTTTAATCCAACTAAAGATCATTCCAAGCAAAGCATCATTTGCAAATGATGTGCCAACCACTAGAATATGCTCTGACGTCACAGAGTTAGAAGACATTTACATCCATAGCGTTCTAGAGCCAATCCCGTCTTAATTGTTCTAATTGAGAAACCTTGAAATGATCCGAGGAAGAAACTGGTCTGTTTTCAAACCTGACCTGCCTCTAGATGTAGAAACTGCATAGGACTCTATTTGCCAGCACTTGAGTCATCCCATATAGGTGCTCTTAGATTTTGGAACACCCTGAATATTCTGAAAATCAGGTTTCTTTCAGTGCTGGTACTCTCTTGAGCCAGTTATATCTATCTTGTTGCTCTTAGCATCTGAGTCAGCCAGAATGTTCTGAGAACCTGGTGTATAATTTCAGTGCTTATCTGCAATAAATATGCAAGTTGGACTATATGCGACCATTTCCATCTAGTTGTATTTAGGTTTGAGACACTCTGAATGTTCTGGGAAATTGTTACTGTGGCTAGACGTGTCTTACCAGGAGATTAGCAGGAAAAACTGTGACTCTGTTGATGGCCAGTACTCTCCTGGGTCAGTCTCATCACCCTGGGAATGTTCCTAAATTGTAAACTGTTTTCACAGTTGACTTACCTGGAGATTAGCAACGGGGACTCTGTTTATAGCTAGTACTCTCTTGAGCCAGTCCAGTGGAAAATTAGACAACCCGATGGCTTTCACAAGACCTTTGTCATACACTTTTTCCATTGCCTGTTGCAGAATAAGCAAAATGCATTTAACTTAAAAGTAAAAAATATATATATATAGATTCAGATATACTGGTGTTAATAAATTTAACAATGACATTAAAAATAATTGGGTCTTGAACCCCGGTCCCTCTTCACTATCGCGGCGAAATATTACCCACTAGACCACAGAGGCTGTGTTTACGTGGTGATAGATGAACGAGCGGTAATGTATACAATGTCATTGTTGAGAGTCTCAAGCAGCCAAAATACATGTAGTATTTCGGCCGCTTGAGACTCTCAACCATGACTTTGTTTGTATCATATACCCCATTTACTACCAAAGTCTGCAAATCATCCAAGATTGACGATATAAACAATGATGCAGTATCAAAAGATACAAATTCATTAGAATTTATTCTGAAAATTTTGCGAAATTAGAGTAAGCTTAAACTCTTTGAGATTCCCAAATATGATGCGGCGATTTGCTTTCATTTTTAAAATGATCGGCTCTCCAATTTTTGGACCCAATAATTCGGGAGGGTCATGCTGCAAAATTGTCGCCATAGAACAGTACTTGACATGATTGTAAAAAGAGTTATTTTCCCACAATTAATTTGTCGACTGTTTTGTTTTGTGTGTTTTTAAATTCGAGATTTGTAGTTTCATCATGTAGACTTATACGAAAAAGAAATGTATTCATGTGTTATTATGTTCGCGGTACCTGGTTCATGCGTGAAATTAAATGTAGGGAAACATTTCCACTTTTACTGTATCTTCAAAGTATATTCCTACCTTCCACGTGTCTACATAATCAATGTCTTCATACATATACTTCCCATTATCGTCTGTTGGATATAGCTCGAATCCTCTCTAGATAAAAAACACACCATAGTAATGAATAACAAATTAAGAAACAGAGTAAAAAAGTGTTCAATAAAGAAAAAATATCAAACGGTAATTAAGAAGATGTCCTAAGGCAATCAGGGGGATGTCTTAAAGCAATCAGGAAAACATGCTGATAACAGTCCCCACCCCACACCCCTAAGAAGATGTCTTGAGCAACACCGGCATGCTTCATTTTCATCACATGACCACCGAATTCTGTCACCGGTGTCTACTGGTTCCCATTGACATTGAATTGCAATGATAGGTTTATAATGTTGTTAAACAAGGGTCTAAGCAGTGACAGTTAATTAACTGTCACTGATCTAAGGAAAATCCTGTTGCAAGTAGTACAATTGATGTGACTTCAATTCAGTCCTCTCTTGTTTTTCTTAAAGACCCTTTATTTTTTGAATAACACATTTTAGTTGAGATTCAACTTCTTTTCATATCTGTGACCAAGCTGCTATATGCTAGTCTTCTATAAGTCCCATGTATTATGGTATTATGAAGGTGGAAGTTAGACGATCTCCAGTTCAACGGTTAATTACTTTAAGACATGTTTTGCACTGTTTGTTTTGGCGGAAATACCTGTTGGTACCGTAGTGGTGCTACGCATGCTGGACTTCAAAGCGGAGCTCTACTTGATCCTTGCGACTTTAAAAGATTATCATAATGTAATCCAGTCTTCTCTAAGTCGACCTCAATTAATGGTTTATCATATTACCTTGAATGCCATTGGCCAGTGTATGATCCATAGATCTATGTAATCCAATCCTGTCTTCTCTAAGGTGTGTCTGCATGCTGGTTCAACATCATCCGGATGGTGGAATGAAGACCACAGCTGAAACACCAGAATGCACAGAAGGTTACAATGCAACATCATATTAGGGTTTCTGTCCCGGTTTCTGTAAACCTTTACAAGTCACCTTTCCCTCGAATGACATGCCAACGAAAGTGCACTCCCAAAGGTATTCAAAACTTAAACAATGTCTGCAAACTGGTTTAGTGAACACTGTGTTTCCCCTCTAAATAAGTGTTTTTCCCCATTCGGATCAAATGAATTTTAACATTTTTGAAACATTTTGTGAAATTTTGGAACTGTCGTCTGCAGATGACTACCGCGTGTTTGATATTTTCTCCCTCTTTGTTTGAGGCATTTCTCATTCTCTTCATGAAACCTTTCAACTATTTGAGACTTTTCATTTACAGACCTTTTTGATATGCTGCCCATATCCTCCTTAACCATCATATGATTAATATAATACATAAAATCATCATGTCACACATTTTGGAAAGGTTGTTCTTTCTCCTCAAAATGATCGTTTTATAATCCTAACAACCAGCTTACATACTTGTATAAGGCTAACCTTGTCAGTGTAATGAATGTCATCCCTGGTAATCGTTCCATCTGTAATCTTTGCTCGAATACCTTCCCCAACTTCTGCATAATTCTGGTATTTATAGGCGCAATCTATGTGCCGATAACCTACATCTATGGCTGTCATAACTGCTTTTTTTAACACTTCTGGCTCTGCCTGTAATCAGTCAAATAGTTGACAAAGTGGAATGGGAAAGTGTTTGGAGGTAAGTGCAAGCAATATGAGAACAACTTACTAAAGTATGTTAACAAAGCTGGATATTAGTAACTACATGTAGTGGTCTAATACCTACATCCCATGGTTATAATTATATTTTCATCATACATTTAGGTTGATATTATCCCATTTTATACAATTTGACAATTTTTGAAGCCACTTTGGAACCCATTTTGGGGGCCATTTGGCAACCATTTTGGATTTTAACTATGTTAACAAATCTAAAATACTGGATATGAGTTACTAGTGGTCACATACATCCCATATTTATAATTATATTTTCATCATCCATTTCGGTTGATATTATGCTATTTTATGGAATTTTGACCACTTTTGGCAATGAAATTGGCGGCCATTTTGGTTTTAAAGTATGTTAACAAAGCAAAAATACTAGATATGAGTTTCTAGTGGTCTAATACATACATACCATTGTTATAACTATACTCTGATCTGATCATGCATGTTGGTTCATATATGCTAATTTATGGAATGTTATCATTTTTGGCGGCCATTTTGAATTTGTGTGTACTTGACAGCCATTTTGAATTTCAAAAACGTTTTTGATGTATTCTTTGTTCCCAAAAACATGTATATATAGACACTAAAATCACTAAAACCAGGGCATATTATCATTTGGTAAAAAGGTGGCATTTTGGGCGCCATTTTGAACTTAAGGCACACGGCAGCCATTTTGGATTTTAAAAATATGGCAATCAATTTGTTATAGCCGGAAACATATAAATAGACACCAAAATTACCATAATTGGTCACAGGATAATTAATTTCAAACCCCCGGAAAAGTACTTTGGGCACATTTAAAAAAAAAACCGGTCGGCGGGATCGTGTTTCCCGGAAAATTTTAGTATAAAAACAACTTTAAACAGAAAATGAACACCCTTTCCCATCTGTTCGTGGCTGAGAGGCTGACTACAATGGAAGGATGAAAGACCAGGTGTTACATCGGATGTAACGTTCTAGTATCTTTGTGGAAGAATGAAGGCAGACCAGGTGTTACACCCGATATAACGTTCAAGTATAATAATGGTAACGCTTCATTGGAACTGTGTACAACAAAAATATATCGGAATGCAATGATAGCCAAAATAAATGCAAACCCAATTTGCGAATTGTTTTGGGAAAATAAATTCGATTAGGCCTATAACAATTTTGAGTGGAGCAAATTAGGAACCCAACAACTCATGACATTAAACTGGAAAATAATTAGTAACATTTATCCGACGAAGATATTTCTACACAAAATAGGTATGCATTTAATGAAATAGATTATATTGAACATTTCTTTTATTATTGTAAAAAAATAAAGAGTGTATGGACTGAAATCAACAGTATTTTATCGCAACAACACAATAGATTAATTATATTATCAGTTACAGATGTATTATTTGGTTATAATCTAGATTCTAGAAGATGAAGACACAAACAGTTCTATAAATAAAATAATAAGTGTTGGTAAATTAGTTATCAGCAAGTTTCGTGTACGGGAAACACCCACATTTAATTATTTTTGTTTGAGCTACAAATCAGAGATTTATAAAACGTTAAAAATGTAATCATTTAAAATATGTACCTGCATATCAAAGATATTTGTATGATACACATGTACATTGATACAAATTTAATATTATAAGTAGGGTTGATGATTTGTAGAGCGCAGACTCAGGTCTATGATGTAGTTTTTGATTGTTTGATTTAATATTTATCTAAAAATCAAATATGAAAATGTTGTAATAATATGAGTAATATGAAAATCATGTAATATGAATAATTATGTATGTGAAGAGAAAATAAACACAAAAGATAAACAAAATAACAAGCACGCTATTTGAGTCACGTGAAAATCGAAACTTGTATCTTGTAGCCTGAAGTATCCCCTTACTCATATCCCTCCCCCCTTCCCCACCGATCAATGTTGCGAGGCCATGTGTTGATTGATGGTGGGCAAATTGTGGGATTCAACATTGATCAGGGGGATGGAGGAACACTTTACATTACACCTACAAAGTGTTCGCACACTTTTTTCTAACAGTGTAGATACTGCAAAGCAACTTAATTTCGCTAGCAATTTAATCTAGCTAATTTCGCTAGGAGATCCAATTGGCCAATGTGTGCGGGTCGCTAAGACAAAGTTTCAAATTTGTTTGGCCTTAGGCCTATATGTGGGTGGTGTGAAATGAAATCGAACAAAATAAAGAATGTTTATTTAATACTACTAAGATTCGTAGCTACAAATATAGGTTTCGCCACTGATGCGATTGTAACCTTATTTGTAACAGTTTGGGAACAACATGTGTTCTAGAACACGTCTGTGAACACCTGACGCGTTCTAATAATACACATTGGTGTTCCAAATTGTTACAGAAAAGGTGCAAAGGAAGGTGTTCCTTTGTTTAACACGGTGTTCAAAATAGAACACGTTCAATTTTCAGCTGACTAAATCCTGTAATGATAATATAGATTTTGATGTTTTTCAAATATTTGTAGATATCAGATACTGTTTAATATAAAAGTTTAAAATCATATAACACCTTTGGTGTTCATAACCAGAACACCTTTTGAGGCGTCCGAAAAAAATTAGAGTGTGGATATGCGATACAAAACTTCAGAATGGTTGGAATTCCTGCTTAAAGGCATATTATGTGATCTTTTCCAGAGAGCGCCCTCTATTCATGATTTTTTTTAGAAAGTAGATTTTTTTGCAGATTTACATTTCCGATCATAAATCATACATACATTCCAAGTTACAGAGCGATACGATTCATAATTACCTCAAAATCATGGTTTTAGAGTGAATTTAGAGTGAAAAATATAAACTGTCGGGATTCCGACAGTTTATTTTCACTCAAAAACCATGATTTTGAAGTAATTAAGAATCGTATCGCCCTGTAACTTGGAATGTATGCATGATTTATGATCAGAAATGTAAATCTGCAAGAACATCTGCTTTCTATTTTTTTTTCGATGTTGAGGGCGTTCCCTGGAAAGATCACATAATATACCTTTAAGTCTGAATATTTCCGGATATCCATGCAATTCGCGTTTTAGACGCGGGTGGGTGGCATGGACATTTTTATCTTTGTTTGATTGTGCAATATTTGCATGCAGTGTGTACATACGCGGACTTTTTATAGATTTATGTGTCTACACCAGATAGACTGGAACGCTACATTTGATGTTTTATATTACTGCGTGCTTTTATAATGTGTAATATTTATTACATACTTGTAGTTTTTAAGGTTTTGTATAGTATTTTCCATTTGAATCTTTTTTTTCTCATACTGTTGTTTTTATGTATTTTTTGTAAAGCGCCTTGAGGACAAATTACTGTCATATGGTGCACATTATTATTATTATTATTATTATATCCACACTCCACTAGTGATATGCGATACAAAACTTAAGAATGTTCGGAATTTCTCCTGAAAGTCTAAATATTTCCGGATATCGCACTGGAGGCCAGATATTTCCCCATATCGTTATGATCAATCAAAAATAAAGACAAAATAAATTTAAAATTATTTTAGAAAATTTAGAAAATACCTGGATATCCGTGGATCAAGTGGATCAACTCTGCTATTTCCCTGGATATTTTCATTTTTGTCCGGATATCCACGACAAAATATGGTGATATTTGTCTGGACATCCGGTGTCATCTACAGGGATGAATAATCTGGAATAGCTCATTCCGCATACTTACCATCCATGTCCCCAATCCTAAAGTTGGAATTTTTCTGTTGTTTGTTAACTCTATGGTCATATTAATTGCGCTAGCCATAGTTGTACTATACCGCAACCAAGATCGTAGTGCCACATCGAGTGTTAGATGATTGAAATAGCGTGAGAATAATGCGCTGCACAAACTAGTGTTTTTCAGACCGGCAAATCGTTCCGGTTTGAAGCGTATGACGTAGCTGTCGAGTTGTACAGTTGAATTTATAGATGGTTAATGACTTTGACCTAAATAGTAATGTGGCTGTCAACACTGCAGCTATAATCAGCGACAGTTATAATCTAAATTGCCAAAAGCCAAAAAAACCAAAATGTTTCACGTCCGGGTTTTTCAAAAACAGGAGGAAGAGGGGGATTTTTATTTATTATTTATTATTTTTCAAAATGGCCGCCATTTGTATAAACACAGAGACTACAGAGTACATGAATGGTATGCATATGCACAGGGATGAATAATTTGGAATAGCCCATTCCGCATACTTACCATCCATGTTCCCAATCCTAAAGTTGGAATTTTTCTGTTGTTTAGTAAGCGAGCACATAAAACTCGACCGCGCGGCAACCGCCGGTTCCGCCCGGTTGGACCGCATATCATTGTTTAAAACAATAGAAAAGGGCTGCAACCGCACGGAACCCCACGGAACCGGCGGTTGCCGGGCGGTCGAGTTTTGATGTGCTCCCTAACTCTATGGTCATATTTGCACTAGCTATAGTTGTACTACTTTATCGCAACCAAGATCGTAGTGTTTGATGATTGAAATAGCATGAGAAAAATGCATTGCACAAACTAGGGTTTTTCAGACAGGCAAATCTTTCCGGTTTATGGCGCGTATGAATAATACAGTTGAACTTATAGTACTTTCATAGTATGTGGCTGTCAACACTGCAGCTATACTAAAAATGATTGCAATAAAATATCATTTATGACATTTACTATGCCTGTGGAAAATACCGATATGAAAAAGAAGAAAAAAATCCAGACTGGTGACTGTCGAAAATACAATTGTATCAAATCAAATAATAATGATGACTTAGGCAAAATAAAAATGAAAACATGTTTAGCAACCGGACTTTTTTCCAATAAAGGAAGGAGAATGCCTTTTTTATTTTTTATTTTTTCCCACTTTTAGTGCAAAATCGCCCGAGTAAGCAATAACAATTGTGAAGCTGAAAAAGGAGGTCTATTTTAATCTGTTTTATTTCAGGGTTTCTGGGGGGTTGATCACTACAAAATGCTACAAACTTGTAAGAAACATCTCAACCTCTGAAACACCAACAAAAAAAGGTTATATGACTGAAAATAGAGGCATATTATGTGATCTTTTCCAGGGGTGCCCTCTGTCCATGATTTTTGTTTAGAAAGTAGATTTTCTTGCAGATTTACATTTCTGATCGTAAATCATAAATACCAGCGGGCACCCACTAGGAGACTTCACGGGGAGGTAAGTAAACAAATCGTAAGAAAATTTGATACAATATCAAGAACATGTCCTACATGTATAATCCAGACGGGCCCTAAATAATCCAAATATCGCAGGTGCTTTTGATAATCCCTGTACACTCTAAGAAAAAGGGTGCTTCAGGGGTTCTTGGCTTTATAGAACCTTTAAAGGTTCCAAACCCCGTTCCAAACAGTTCCAAAAAGAACCTTTAACGGTTCTAAAAGAACGAAAAATTTGTCTCTACAGAAGTTTTTTGGGTTCTTTAAATTAAAGAACCTTTAATCGGAGGGTTCCATATACGGGACAGCCCAGAACCCATGAAGCACCCCTTTTCTAAGAGTGTATACATGTGCCTTAATCTAGGTAGGCCTACCTTTGTGTTTCCCGATACCTATTTAGGCCTACCATGAAATGCAGGTGCCCGTTGTCCCATTAGATCGAGGGACCCCATAGCCCTACCCCTAATCCAGTTACCACAGGAATGCACCGGATACCACATAATCCAGGTACTGCAGTGTGTCGTTATATCGAGATACCCAGGTGCCCTTACTTTATCATGTCTATGCCCCTACCCTTCCTCCTTCCCTACCTCTTCCTCCTTCTTCTCCTTTCCCTCAAGAGATAAATTGCCCGCTTAGGAGCGCTATTAATTCGGTCTGGTAAACCTATTGTTATCAATTACTACGAGAGGATTGCCTAGTTGTATATTTAAAATACTTGCTAACTGCATGGGTGAGTTTCCATTATGTTGCAAATTACATCCACGCTCATGCGTTTAAACCACTCAATGGGCGTTGCGATACAGCCTATTGGTTGCACACGAGAATTATGTTATATAGCAACCAGCTTTATGGAAGGCGAATATTTAAATGTTGTGCCGGTTTTTAAGGCATCAATTTATAGCGCTGCTAGGCGGGCCTTGTAGCATAATGCCTTCTTCTCCTCTTCCTCCTTTTTATTAAAACTCTTTTGTCAAGGGGTCCCTGATGGATACTGGCTAGGGTTAGCAAGGTAGGGTAAGGGCGAACTTTTGCGTTCTTACTCAATTAATTTGAAAAACAAGCCAGTTCTTAAGATCTATTTTTGGTCATGAAATTATTTCAGTTCAGTTCCCAAGCTTCCTTTTTGAGACCATGGGCAGCACACCCCTACCTAAAAAAGTTGAGTGCACGATAGTAAATATATTACGCCCCCTCCGTCATCACCCCTCCATTATAAAAATATTTTACGTGACCTATCGACCAAATGTTTTCAGCATTCATTTAAATGGAATGAATGGCGAAATGGGCTACTTTCACCAGACCATGGCAATACTGCGCGGAACACGAAGACTGGGATAATAATATAGATTATTTCTAGAGCTGTCAATGAATAGAGCAAGAGTAAACAACATTCCATACCCGTGATGGGTCGTTAGCCTAATTGATATGTCTAGACGACCAGATACATGTTGAGGCCTTTGGTATTGTTTAGCTGTTGATCGGCGGTGCACATGAACGACCGTGGAATTAAAAAGCGCGATCTAAGATCGCGCTAAGATAGATGAAAGAGCGCGCTTGAGATCGATTGGGAGAAAGAGGCATGAACCCTTAATATTAAAGATAATCATTAATATTAGCCATTATTGTTGTTTCTACTCACAAAAATAAGCAGCAAAACTTGATTAAAACAATGTTTAAATATGCTAAAATGTTATCGCTATTTATTTATTTACTTTTTATTATTAAAACGCCCTCTATGTAATATCGTATGAAATTTTGAATCGAAAAGAAATATAGCGTAACGCTGTTTACCATAAAATACTGTCCGATCCGGGGATGGAATATTCTGAAACGAAGTTTTATTGCACAAAGACGGCCGATTTTTCGTAATCCTTACCTGCTGTAAGTTTGTGTATGTAAAAATGCAATTGTAACTAGAGCTAAATTGTGATCATAGATCACGGATATTAGTCGTGGATCTTGACCTTTGACCTGCTGATGACATTATACTCTTTCCCGTACGGAACCTCATAACTAATGTTGACAATCATCGGTAATTTCCTCTCGAACAAGTAGCATTTTGAGTGAATGGAGTGAACATTTACATTTTGACCCCTAGTGACCTTTGCCCCCAAAGTCATGATTGACTTGTTTTCTTGGATTATCAATGCGCACAAAATGAAACCAGTCCGGTCAAAATCAGACGATGTCTTCAGTTGAATCGCTATATAGGTCAATGACCCCTAGTGACCCCATATGACATGTCACTTTTACTCCAGAACAGAAGCAACCTGTTTGAACATTGATCTAAGGAATCTTTTGACTAATTCTGACCATCATCGGTCATTTCCTCTCGGACGAGTAGTATTTTAAGTGTATGGAGTGAAAACTTACATTTTGACCCCAAAGTGATCATTGACTTTTTTTCTTTTCTTGTCAATGCGCACAAAATGCAACAAGTCCGAGCAAAATCGGAGCATGTTGAATCACGTTTTAACTACTACTACTACTACTACTACTACTACTACCTGACATTTGTAGGCCTACCGCGCCAAAAACCAATAAAATTGGACTATCTATCTATCTATCTATCCCGTAGTCTTGTCGACCGTTGGGGCGCCACAGATGCCCTGACAATCAGCTCTCTCCATCCTTGTCGGTTCTCTGCCAATCTTAAGGTATCACTAAGCTTCAGGTCAGTCCATTCAGATATGTTGTCTTCCCACCTTCTTCTTGGCCGACCTCTTTTTCGCCCTCCTGGCACCGTGCCTTGCATTACCGTTTTGGCAAGTCCTGTTGATCGTGACACATGTCCATACCACTGTAGCTTGCGTCTTTTCACTGTGGTTAGGAGGTCTTTATAAGCGCCGAAGGCTGCAACAATTCTTTTTCTGACTTCAACGTTGGTGATGTGGTCTTTGTAGGAAATACCAAGGAGTTTGCGAAGGCACCTCATCTCAGCAGCCTGGATTCTCCTCTCTAAGTCCGCTGTTAGGGTCCAAGATTCGCACGCATATAGGAATATTGTGGTAACCAAGGAGTGCATCAGTCTGATCTTTGACTTAAGTGAGATGTTTTTATCACTCCAGATGACCTTCAGTTTAGTCAGAGATGCTACTGTCTGTGCGATCCTGGATACAATTTCAGGTTTGGAACCCTGGTCTGTGATGATTGACCCTAGGTACTTGAAGCTTTTGACTGTTTCCAGCTTCTCGCCGTTGGCTTTGATGTCAGTGCTGATGCCGTTGGTGCTGTTGGTCATCAGTTTAGTTTTCCCTGCACTAATCTCCATGCCATAGGCTATAGAGGTCCAGTCCAGACGTTCGACGAGCTTTGCTAATTCTCCCTCTGACCCGGCTAGTCCATCGATATCATCGGCGAAGCGCAGATTGGTGATTATTCTGCCTCCGATGCTGACCGATCCTTGATGGTCTTCCAAAGCGTCAGTCATTATTCTCTCCAAATAGATGTTGAAAAGAGTAGGTGAGAGCAAGCAACCTTGTCTAACCCCGACTGTTGTTTTGAACCATTCCCCTAAGCTGCCGTTGAGGTAGAATTGCACTAAGGCGCATAAAAACACAAACAATGGATGAAAAAATAAATACATAAGTAAAAAAACAGCAGAAAAGTCAATGCAAACATGATGAAATAAGTTATTGATTGTAAGCATTATAGAAGAGATGTTGCTTGAGCAGTTTCTTGAATATGTGAATTGAGGAAGCACATTTAACATGATTTGGTAATGCATTCCAAAGTTTAGGTCCATAGCAAGAAAAAGATCTGTCGGCGAACGTTGAACGATGTGTCCTGTGCTCAGTGAGAATGAAAGAGGCAGTTGAGGTCGAGCGAAGATTGCGGTGAGATGTTGAAACATGAAGTAGTTCAGAAAGGTAGTCAGGAGCTGTCTGGTGAAGGCATTTGAATACAATTACAAGAATCTTGAATTCTATGCGCTGCTTTATCGGGAGCCAGTGTAACTCGACAAGTTACAATGCGAGCTGCAGTACGTTGAATGTTTACAAGACGTTTAAGGAGCGATTTACTGATACCAGCCAGCAGACTATTACAGTAGTCGATTCGTGATGTTACGAGGGAGTGAACAGCCATTTTGGTTGATTCAGTTGTTAACATCTTGCGAGCATGGCCGATGTTTATAAGATGATAATTGGCCGCTTTCACAACCTTCGTCACTTGAGCGGACATAGTCATGTTGCAGTCGAACATCACACCAAGATTTCTAACCGCGTTCACCTGCACTGGGACATTGACACCAGCGATATTCATCGAGGGGATATGGAATTTATTCAACTGGGCACGAAATCCACACACAATGACCTCAGTTTTCTCAGCGTTCAGTTTCAGAAAATTTCGCGACATCCAGTTCTGTATATCACTAACACAGTTTTCAATAGTGGATAAAGCAAGATTCACACCATCAGCAGAAATTGGACAAATAGATGCATAAATCTGCGTATCGTCTGCGTAAATATGCAGAGCTAAACCGTATTCGCGAATGATGTGACCAAGCGGAAGAGTGTAGACCAAAAATAGCAAGGGCCCTAACACGGACCCTTGAGGAACACCAGTATCGCAGAAACTGAGTACTGGAGAATTTTCCGTCGATGCATACTTGCTGTGATCTACCAGCTAAGTAAGATGTGAACCACTTCAGCGGAATGTCACTGACACCAATAAGGTCCTGCAATCTTGAGAGCAGTACCTTATGTGTAACCTTTGACCCCTTATGCTTGACAACCTGAGTAGTGGTGCACATAAGGGTATTTATGATCAAATATGGTCAAAATCGGCCAAATGGTTACTGAGCTATAATAGGTCTCATGACAGAAGAAACAGTTAGAATATGACGAAATCACGATTTTTAACAAACAATGGCTTTTTCTTTGCAGGATTGTTGGAACGCACTGCCAGATAACATCAACAAAGTCTCCAGTAGCGTCAAACTAACAGCGACTGACCCCACCATACAACAAATATAACGCCCCCCCCCCCCCCACATTAATATTTGTATGACCGAGGCATAACCCGAATCAACCTCTAGTCATACTCCCGTTTACTTTCGGATGTACTCAGCGGAAGATTCAACGAGGTAACACCTTTCTTACATTGCACTTGAGAAAAGAGTCACATTGATTCCTTTATATTGTTGTATGGTGGGTCAGTCGCTGTTAGTTTGACGCTACTGGAGACTTTGTTGATGTTATCTGGCAGTGCTCACCGCCGGGCAAAGAACAATGGCAACTGCCAACCAAATGCCTCGCATGACGTCACATGTCAACCAAAGCTTTCATTACTCTATTGGTCAAAATGTATCGGGATAATGGGGTATAGCTTTGTTCTGCATGTTTTGTAGCATATATTCGGAAATTGACATTTTCGAATCAAATTGCGACTCAAAAGAAAGTGTGTCTACGAATCAGTATGGCATGGCTTTCATGCCCCTTGCTGGTTACGCCACTGCATGACATGCCCCTTGCTGGTTACGCCAATGCATGACATTTTTCTCACTACTACACTGTGTGGGGGATGCAAATTTCATATAATATTAAGTTATACTATAAAGTTACTTATTCTTACAAGCTATAGATGGGGTTGACATGTGACGTCATGCCAGGCATTTGGTTGGCAGTTGCCATTGTTCTTTGCCCGGCAGTATGCACGTGCATCCTATTTTGTTTAGGACCCATGCAAAGAAGATTTCTTGATGCACCCCAGGATGCTTCACTTTCATCACATGACCACTGATTTCTGTCACCAGTGTCTACTGGTTCCCATCGACATTACAGTGCAAGAAAAAGCTTATAAAGTTGTTAAACGAGGGTCTTTAAGAAATCCTGTTGCAAGCAATATGATTGATGTGTCTTTAATACAGTCCTCTCTTGATTTTCTTAAAGACCCTATATTTTTAGAAATCCAAGTTTTAGTTGGGATTCAACTTCTTTCATATTTGTGGCCAAGTTTACCCTATCCGCACCATGTATTACTATGGTAGAGGTCAGACGACCTCCAGCTGTTAATTATTTTAACACATGTCTGGAGCTGTTTGTTTTAGTGATAAGCCCTGCTGGTACTGTAGGGGCGCTAAGCATGATGGGGTACATCAAGAAATCTTCTTTGGGACCCATGCTTTTAAACCTCGCGCCAAAGCATTATAAAGGGCAATAAGGCATAGTGGACAGTGTTGTGGTCATATGCTGTTCCCTCAAGCATGTATCGACAGTCCAGTCCCTTCGACTGTTGCTTTTGTTGATGAACATTGTTGTCACCCCATTCAAACTTAATTTAAAGCCATACATACTAACATTAATAACACAATACCATAGTTGTTAAAGGATATATTTCAATTTTATTGACTTCAAATAAAAATCATTCTCAAACATTATTATGGCAACAATGAGTTTAACATCAAATAGTTAAGGTATACCCACACCATGGGTTGGTATACAAGACATTACACTGATACTGGAAAACAGCGTCCAGATTTGTTAATCTGGTATCTAATAATTATGAAAACACATCTGGCAACATGTTTATGAGCCTAGAATGTATCACATTGAATTGTTGTTAAAGGTATATTATGTGATCTTTTACATGGGATGCCCTCAATCCTCAAAAAAAATTGGAAGCAGATTTTCTTGCAGATTTACTTTTCTGATTAGGAATCGTATCGATCTGTAACTTAGAAGATCTTTATGATTTATGATCAAAAATGCAAATCTGCAAGAAAATCTGCTTTCATAGTAAACATTCAATGATAGAGGGCGCTACTTGGAAAAGATCACATAATATGCCTTTAAAGCAATATATTATGTGATCTTTTCAAAATTTTACATATATTTTTCTCTCTTATAATGAAGTTTGACTATCAGGAAAGACATTCCTGGACTCATAAATCGATTTTGACTGTATTTTCTGTAACAAAACATAACAGAATGTACTAAAATCACAATGGTAATCTTCTTCATTCAATTTAAGGACTTTTTTAACATCGTTTTGATTTTCATCATAAAGACTTTAAAGTATTCCGTACTATACGCCATTTAAGATGGATTGCACCAAATCGAATTTCAGTATTTCACCACATGCCTAAACTGTACTTTCAGTATTTTAGGTTATAGTGTAGTTATCTTAATTGTTACTGCATTATTATTACTGTTATGTCAATTATTATTGGAAAAATGCTTGGATTCCATTACATATAAATAAAATATAAAATGTGTGTATTGACAATTCTTGTATTATTTGTCAAAAACACTATTTACACTAAAACGTCAATTTATACGATTGTGAGCTCTAAAGTGCATGATAAATTGCATTATATTTTGTGGTCAAACAGTAAAATAAAGATATCACAAAAACTAACTAAGCTGCTTTTATAAATACAATTAAGTGCAAGACAAAAATGAGTTGGGGTGTGGGGGTGTGTGTGTTTTTAAGGGGGGGGGGGGCAAGACAAAATCTGGAGGGGGCAAGACCCATAATATTGAGTGGAAAAATGCATGGGAACATTTGGGCTTTTATTGTAAATTGCCTGAAAATTAGCTTAATTTGTTCTGAATTAGACATTTCAGACCAATTTTAAGTAATTTTTACATCAGAAGTCAACATTTTCGATTGTTTGGGGGCCACTGTAGATTTAAAGTAAAATAAATGCTTTATCACACAATGTCACCCAGTTCTTAGATCTTTTTTTCATCGACAATAATAAACATCCCACTGCTTTGATAAATATTAAAAGATTCATATAAAAATAGTTGATTAGAAACTTGGAGAAAATGGCTTTTAAAAAAAGAGTATAGTAAACCTTTTTTACCACATGTATAAGTGAAGCTTGTACATGTAATAATGTTTCTCAAATGAATTTGTTTAGTACTATAGTAGACGTTTTGAGAAAAACTTTACAACGGATCCTTGCTGGGCTGTCCACTAAGCATCACAAGCCAAGAGAGTCGAAGTTTGGCCACAGTCTAGACATACAAGGCATATTGCTGCGTTGTTTATTTCTTTGTATTTTGCGGACTGAACGGGTGCAGTGGAGAGTTGAAGGATCTGAAATATAAACATGCAATACACAAGAGCATGTCATTTAAGATTACGGTTATTTGTGGTGGTGGTGCGTTATGTTCCCACTCCCTTAACACTTTTGGACCAGTGATTTTGACATTTCGCGTTAAGGAAGTGAGAACATAATGGAGAGGTAAAGAAGATATCTTGAGCAACACTCATCAGAATGCTACACTTTCATCATATGACCATCAGTTTCTGTCACCAGTAGTCACCAGTGTCTACTGGTTTCCATTGACATTACAATGCAAAGAAAGAGGTTCTAATGAAAAATCTGCTAGGGTTATAGTACAATTGATGCGACTTCATTTCAGTCCCCTCTTGTTTCTTAAAGACCCTTAATTTTTTGAATGACACATTATGTTAGTCTTAGTTGGGATTTAACTTTTTTTTCATATAATGTGGCCAAGTTATGCCTAATGTACCATGTATTAGAAGTTTGAAGACCAGACGACCTCCAGTTGTTAATTAAATGAGTTTAGTTTGACACTGTTTGTTTTGGTTAAAATCCCTGTTGGTATTGTAGTGATAATAAGCATGCTGGACCGCACAAGAAATATTCTTTGGGTGAGAGGGGTCACAGATATGGATGGAAAAGCTTCTTTAGGCCAAACAAAGAAGGAGGTCTGTCTCAGAAGCCCGCCCGCAATGGTATGTGAAATGAGCTACGGCGCGTAGGTCTATGCGCTGGGGGCTAAAAAACTTTTTTTTCTTCTTTTTTTTCTTCTTTTTTTTAAATTATTTTTTTGTGTTCGGATTTAAAAAAGAAAGAAAAAAGCACAGCACCTAGCTTTTTTCCACAATGTTTCTGAGACAGACTTTCTTCTTTGTTTGGCCTTATATTGTAACATATTTTTCTTACATACATAGAATCATTTCTTCTTGGTTGCCCTCCATTTAAAGGATTATGACCCTTTTTCTGACTGGGACGTGTTTTCTATTACTACACAAGGGCCTATCATAAAACCTTCTTATTCCCAGACTTGGGTTCAATTAGTTTAGTGATTCTCATGATAGAAACACAAATTTACTTATAATTTGGCTATAGAACAGTACACAAATGGTTGAGTGGTTAACGGTATATTATGTGATCATTTCCAGGGGACGCCCTCAATCCTCGAAACAAAATTGAAATCAGATTTTCTTGCAGATTTAGTTTTCTGATCATAAATCATAAATATATTCCAAGTTACTGAGCGATACGATTCCTAATAACCTCAAAATCATGGTATTAAAGTGAATTTAGAGTAAAGTTTGCAAAATAGATTGTACCGCTCGGTTCAATCTATTTTCAAACCATGATTTTGAAGTAATTAGGAATCGTATCGATCTGTAACTTAGAAGATCTTTATGATTTATGATCAAAAATGCAAATCTGCAAAAAAATCTGCTTTCATAGTAAAAATTAATGATAGAGGGCGCTACTTGGAAAAGATCATATAATATGCCTTTAACCACCTTTGGGGATAATTCACTACTTTCTTGCTTTAAACATCTTAACACTTTCCACGCGGCTTATAATTTTACCATTTTAAAACCTTTGCCAACTTTTAAAGCCTATCTCAAGGATTATTGAACCAATACTAGGAATGTTTGAACTTATTTTAATGCACTTCTCACAGTGATTCCAAATATGGTAATTTTGGAATGTCGTCTGCAGACACCTGCCACGTGGAAAGTGTTGAGGAAACATCTCTCAGATCACATTATGTTCCCAGCCCTTATCACTTTTGGACCGGTGATTTGAAATTTCGACGGTAATAAATCATCTAAGAGAGGTTGACAGGCTATGTAGCTACTAGCTCCTGCTTGGTTGAAATCCTCGAGCCTGCACATGTCTGGACCTTGCATCGCCAAGAGGCAGTCTACAGTTTTGCCACTTTTACCTCCTTCAAGTACCCACATTGGGCTCATTTTTAAAGCTAAAATCTTAATTTCGATTTGACAACATTTTAAATAGGACTAGATTTTATATCAAATTGAAGTTCAAAGTTTGAATTTCTTAACCCAACAACTCTCAACAATCGGGCTTTGGGCTCATAGTTTAATCCACCCAAGAATTGGCTAACCAAACTTCCACTCATGATTTAGTCAAAATCAGTCTACACTCTTGCCTGGGTGTTTCCCTCAGCCTCTTTAAGTAGCTACATTTGGGCTAGTTTTTAAAACTAAAGTCTGCTATATGGATACTATATTGTGACTTTTTTTCAAAATTTGAACTCTTGATTTTACCAAATATTAAATAGCCCTAGTTTCTATGACAAATTGAAGTTTAAAGTTCGAGCTTCTTTCCACAACAACTTTCAAAAGTAACACTTTGGGCTTCTAGGATTGTCCAATTTTATTTAAATGTAACCATGGTTAAAATGTTATCATTTTCTTTCAGTTAATATTAGCTAACTTCGTTAATATCCAATGGATTCCACTCGTTCGACCAGCAAATAACATGAACATTGACACATTATTTCCATCATTGTCAGTTTGATCAAAAACAAAACAATATAAAACGTCCCATAGACAACACTTGGAACTTCTTCAATTACACCAGTCAAAACTGACCTCCCCAAGCTCATAGAGCCTCGGGCCGTTCTTGGGATTGCGGTGGAAATGGTACTCTGTGCTCTGGCAAGACACAGGTGGGGGCATAATTATGTCCTTTGCAGTCTTTAAATATGACCACATAGTGAGGAATAGACACATCCTTAAATGATTTATTACTGGCGAATTGTTAAATCACCGGTCCAAAAGTGATAAGGGACCGGGAACATAATGAACAGATTTGCAACTAAAATCTTAAAATAGTAAACCTACAAATCAACCACTTTTAACTATCGATGTGTAGAGAAGCTCATCCCAACTGAAAGAGTGAAATAAACATATAACAAGCTAAGCCACTGAATTCCCTACCTCGAAAAATCAAGGACATTCACCGGCTCTAGTATGGGAGATCGTGGGTTTGAGTCCCGCGCTGGTGAATGTCCTTGATTTCTCGAATTGAAAATATTAAATAGTTCTACAATGATTATACTTACTCAGCATACAGACATAATCTAAGATCCTTGTTTAAATCAAACAGCTGCTTCATTTCACCCTCGGTCAACTCAAAATTATAGCTCTGAAAAGACAATGATAAACACATTTTTTTAAATATAATAGTTTCATACATATATATACTATATCCTATACTATATCTGTTAAATTAACGCTATATTAATCAATGTAAATTATCAACAAGATATATCATTTATAAGCCACGAATGCCACCAAAATAAATACCCTTTCAAGTCAATTCCAAATTAATCTGTTGCATCAAATTGATGTGTTTGCTTTGCAGCCAACGGCTTATACAGTACATTTAAAGGTATATCATGTGATCTTTGTCAAACTTTAACACATGTTTGTCTCGCTCTTATAATGAATTTTGTCCATCAGGAAAGACATTCCTGGACTCACAAATGGATCTTGACTGACTTTTCCTTTACTGAATCATAATGAAAATCTGCTTCCAATTATTTAAGGAATTTTCAACATATTGTATCAATTTTGGTCATAAAAAAGCATTCCAATTTTGGTCATAAAAAAGCATTTCGTACTACTGTATTCAGTTGTGTTGCATATACAGATGGGATCGCAGCCGGAACACTGTAAACGGCGTTAACACATTGTCAAACCATGGAATGCTATTTATGAACCAAAAACCACTCAGAAAATAATTTGTCTTGGATAATTTAACCCATTCAAACCATGATTTTGGGGTAATTAGGAATCGCATTGCTCTGTAATTTACAAGATATTCTAGTTTCTATTTATAAATCTATTTTGATAAAAAAAAAATGCATTTAGAGCGGAAAATCAAAGATCGAGTGCTTTCCATGAAAAAGATTGCATAAGATGCCTTTAAGCATCATACATTTGTGCATAGGTATCAGTTTCACCAGTAAGGTTATGTAAAAAAATACAAACATTTAAACATTTAAACATTAAATTCAAAATATGGAAAATTAAAAATATTTAATTCAAAAATATGGGTTAGTTTGGCCCATAGCACAGTGATATTTGTTCCTTGAACTTTGTTACAAACTTTGTTAAAAACTCTAATCGTTCATCCTGGTCTTCAGTTGATCTATTTGTCTGTCTATCGGTGTCTGTCAGTGTATCGGTGTATCGGTGTATGTCATTGTCAGTCGATCAGTCTGTCCAATATATTCTGCATACCTGAACATTTTCTGCAATTCTTGATGGAGACGAACAAAAATATGGATAATTACAAACATTTAATTCCAAAAATATGGGTTGGTCTGGTCCATAGAACAATGATATCTGTTCCTTGAACTTTGTTAAAAACTTTGTTAAAAACTCTAATCGTCCGTCCGTTCATCCTTGTCTTCAGTTGATCTGTTTGTCTGTCTATCCGGTGTCTGTCTTTAAGTCAGTTGATCCGTCTGTCCAATATTATTATGCATACCTGAACATTTTCTGCAACTCTTGATGGAGACGAACGTTGACACAAAGGGTAAAAGGTTATGTAGGGGTCATTAGAGGTCAATCTGTGCACACCCCATTTTACCCATAAGTTTATTGTCACCAAGCTTGTTTGTAATGACCTTTGACCCCTTTCTGTCAAAACTTTAAACTATTTATTGCCAGCCCTAAAATTAAGAAATGAAAAGGGCATGGCAATTTCAGGCAATTTGAAAGGGGCACAAGGCAATTATGTACTTTTCAATGGAGTAAAAACAGCCAGAAGTTGAGGGCATCGAGGCAACTAGGTGGGGCACCGACGGCAGTTGCCATCGGTGCCTTCGATTAATTTTAGGGCTGTTTATTGCTGTTTTGGGAATAACACAATCTGAGGCAATCTGAGAATCAATCAATGGCGGTAAATCTGAGGATCTCTACAATGGCGGTCTGTGGACAGGTAATAAATAGTGGGAGAAATGTGTAACTTTGCACAGGGACTATGTAAAGATGTCTGAAGGATTACGTATCAAAATAAAGTTTCTGGCTCCTTCACTTCTGGGTGTGTGTAAATTGGCAGGTAACATAATATTTCAGCTAAAATTGATGTGTTTTCTTAGAGAAATCCTGCTGCAGGTAGCACAATTAATGTGACTTCATTCAATTCAGTCCTCTCTTGTTTTTCTTAAAGACATTTTCAATTTTTTTGAATGACACATATGTAAATTTTAGTTGGAATTTGACTTCTTTTGTATACAATTTTTAAATACCTCCAAATTTTCTGCCATTCTGGATGGAGACGTGCTCTTTGGTATAACACAGATCCCACGTTGCAAGGCGAATCGTATCAAGATTTGAGCCGGGCTCTTTCCTTTCCGCTCTGCTATGTCTTTTACAATTGGATCTTTGAGCACAAATGGCAATGATTGGTTACGACTGCAAACAATTATTATGAATAAATCAGGAATAATCATTGGCAATATGAAAGATAAGAACCAAATAGCAATAGAAGAATTTGTCACCAGTAACATAGACTTTATCCTATGTGCAAAACTGCATAGATTAGATTAGACTATAATGTAATAAGTTCTAAATTGGCCAGTAATATTCAGGTTTTATCTCTTCGCGTGCAAAAGTAATCCAAGCATACGTGCACCCTTATGGCCACACACACAGTTTTGGCTGCAGGCACGCGTCACACATATGATGCACATTGCTCCTGTTGCCTTTGTATGCGCTTGCATCCTTCTGTATTCATTCACTGCAGTAAAAGGAGGCTTCACCAATTTGGAACTTCAAACTATAGCATGAAGTCTTCCATACTAGGATCATACAGTTTCATTATGCAATGTCATCTTTATGGACATCTTTACGCCAAGATCTTTGTCCCTGCTCTTATTTAAATTTTGTTAGCAAGGGCAAATTTTATATTGGAAATTGCTCCTGGTTGTACATTGAACTCATTATAAAGATACACTTTTCTGTTGTTTTCACTTTGAATACTCACTGGTTGGTGAAAAAACTGCCCCAGGTCTGAAAGGTAGATCTGTGAACCAAGAGCAGTTTTCTGTAAAAAAAGTAGCTCCTGGTTCTAAATCTGTTATTTCAAAACCTGCTGTCACTCTCTACATGTCTGAGATAGGGTTGAGCTTATTGTAAGTAGGATACTTATTGACTGCCCCTCTCAGTAGGATACTTACTAAGGGTTTCCTGGTCCTAGTGGGCTGTAAGCAGTAACTGAAATACCATTAGATTTACAGAAATCTACCAGATCTACCTGAGTGAGATAGAGTTGAACTTATTGACTGCCTCTCTCAGTAGGATACTTACTAAGGATTTCCTGGGGATCCTAGTGGACTGTAAGCAGTGACTGAAATACCATTGGATTTACAGAAATCTACCAGCTCTACCTGAGTGAGGTAGGGGTGAAGCTCTATCTGCAAAAGAAATGATGAAAAATTTGATATTTGATATCGAGCACTTTGATATTCATCTCAGATTCATACTGCCACTAGCCTCAATGTCACTTTCTTGACATGGCACAGAGTACTGTAAAACCAAAAATGTTTGCAAGCATTTAAATTTCGCTAATTTCGCGAGGAGCACTTACTCGCGAAAATTTCATGCCACAAATATTTCCAATCTACCTTGTAGCAGGGCATTGTAAAGTTAAGTTTACATTCTTGACTTAAGCCAGTATTGCTGATTCGTGAAATTTTAAACTCGCGAACATTTCTGGTTTTACAGTATCTCATTGTTCTTTGAATAAGTTCATCTGGATTGTTATTAAACATCTGAGATATGATTTCGTTGTGAACAAATCCAATGAAATGTGAATGTAATACTCACAATTTTAGTTACGTTTCACTGTTAAACTAACAGCTTCGTCAGACTGGCAACTCTGTCTGGAGGCAACAGGAATTAGGGATTTCCTGTTGCTGGAAACCGCCGTTGTAGAGGGCGTAATTCCGACGAGTTGATCGTAGATGTTGTGCAGTGTGTAAGACCCCTCATCTTTGTTGAGTGTGTTCTCCCCCCTTCTCCGAATCCAAATTGCTTCTTTAAGCCATCTAGTTGTTCTGTCTGATTCGCGGTCTATAGTTCTGGCCTTGTCCCAATCGATGGTGTGATTTAGCCGCTACATGGTCGGTAATTGCTGATTTGTGTTGTACCGAAGTAGAGTCTTTCCTCGTGGAACGAGTGTATGGTTTCTTTTCAAATTTCTGAACCTCTTTCTTGTGTTCTTGTAATCGGGTTCCGAAAGCTCGACCTGTTTCACCAATGTACGATTTAGGGCAACCAGAGCAAGGAATCTCGTAGACAGTTTCAGCTTTTTGTTGGAGGTCTATCTTGTCCTTGGGGTGCACAAGTAAATTGCGTAATGTCTGGTGTGGTTTGAAACAAGTCGAAAAACCATGTTTTTTGTAGACTCTGGCGATGCGTTCAGATACACCTGCCACATAGGGGACAACAACTAAGCCCTTGTTAGGATTATCGCTGTCCTTTTTCTTTTTGGTAGACTCCTTCTTATAGACCGCGAATCAGACAGAACAACTAGATGGCTTAAAGAAGCAATTTGGATTCGGAGAAGGGGGGAGAACACACTCAACAAAGATGAGGGGTCTTACACACTGCACAACATCTACGATCAACTCGTCGGAATTACGCCCTCTACAACGGCGGTTTCCAGCAACAGGAAATCCCTAATTCCTGTTGCCTCCAGACAGAGTTGCCAGTCTGACGAAGCTGTTAGTTTAACAGTGAAACGTAACTAAAATTGTGAGTATTACATTCACATTTTATTGGATTTGTTCACAACGAAATCATATCTCAGAAGTATCTCATTGTGTTCTACTGGATGGAGCTTACTTCAAATTGAACTTGGGTAGTCAGTGTCTCTCGATATTTGCAAACTATGTTGTGATCCGCCAACCATTTTATTAGCCATGTTATGCACAGTGTTGTTGGCTTGCAAAGTTCACCTTTTTAGTGCAAATGATCGGCATATACAATCTTCAATGCAATTAAATTCCCCAGCATTCATTTCTAAATGCTGTGCCAACCACTAGAATATGCTCTGACGTCACTACACAGAGCTAGACGACAGAGCATATTTACTCCCTTGAGCCAGTCCCGTCTTGATTGTTCTTATTGAGAAACCCTTGAATGATCCAAATAGAAACTTCTGATGATTATAATCTGCATTGGACTCTATAAGCCTGCACTTGAGCCATCCCATCTACAATCAAGGAAAAAAAGGTTGGCACACTTTGTCCTAATTACGGAAAAAACCCGCCCCTCTCCCCGGAGGCAATGTTGATCCGAGTCATATTATCAGAAGCCTTGGCAGTTCCACAAAACATTGATTGATGGGGGGTGGGGAAGGATATAAGAAAGGGGGAGACTTTTGCTTTCTATTAAACAGTGCTATGTCCCAAGTCTGATCTCAATTGCGAGCACAGGGATAGTTGTAATAAGTTGCGTCAAGTGTGCCAGGTATTATTTTCCTTGATTGTAGGTGCTCTTAGGTTTTGGAACACCCTGAATATTCTGAAAATATGTTTTGTTTTCAGTGCTAGTACTCTCTTGAGCCAGTCATGTCTTGTTGCTCTTAGCGTCTGAGTCAGCCAGAATGTTCTGAGAACCTGGTTTAATTTCAGTGCTTATCTACAATAGATAAGCAAATTGGACTACATGCGACCACAACCATCTAGTTGTATTAAGGTTTGAGACACCCTGAGAATGTTCCGAAAATGTAAGCTGTTCTCAGAGTTTTGACTTACCTGGAGATTAGCAACGGGGACTCTGTTTATAGCTAGTACTCTCTTGAGCCAGTCCAGTGGAAAATTAGACAACCCGATGGCTTTTACAAGACCTTTGTCATACACTTTTTCCATTGCCTGTTGTAGAATAAGCAAAATGCAAAAAAATATATAGATTCGGACAAACTGGTGTTAATAAAATTAACAATGACCTTAAAAATACTCTTGTCTCAAAACCCCGGTCCCTCTTCTCTTCACTATTGCTGCGAAAAATTACCCGCTAGACCACAGAGGCTGTGTTTACGTGGGTGATAGATGAACGAGCGGTAATGTATACAAAGTCATTGTTGAGAGCCTCAAGCAGCCAAAATACATGAAATAGTTTCATCAGGAATTCAAGAGAACATTATGAATTTTTCGTAGAAAAATTCCAGAATGGAAACTTACTATTTTTCCATACGGGTTTCAACAACTTGTCTGTTGTCTTCCTCAGTGGATTGTGATTGATCCAGAGCTAGTGTTTCTAGTCTGTCCAACACAAGCACCTTATGAACGGCGACGAGAGGGCTTACCAACTCAGTCATCTTTACGACCCTCTGATCCAGAGTACGTCATCATCAGCATCTGATGACGTCATCATCAAAAAACAGACTAGAAACACTAGCTCTGGATCAAACACAATCCACTGAGGAAGACAACAGACAAGTTGTTGAAACCCGTATGGAAAAATAGTAAGTAGCCAAAATACATGTAGTATTTCGGCCTCTTGGGACTGTCAACAATGACTTTGTTTGTATCATATACCCCATTTACTACCAAAGTCTGCAAATCATCCAAGATTGACGATATAAACAATGATGCAGTATCAAAAGTTACAAATTCATTAGAAATTTATTTTTCTGAACATTTTGCGAAAATAGAGTAAGCTAAAACTCTTTGAGATTCCCAAATATGATGCGGCGATTTGCTTTCATATTTAAAATGATCGGCTCTCCAATTTTTGGACCCAATAATTCGGAAGGGTCATGCTGCAAAATTGTCGCCATAGAACAGTACTTGACATGACTTTAAAAAAGGTAATTTTCCCACAATTAATTTTTCACACTTTGCAGATTATCAACTGTTTTGCGTGTTTTATATTCAAGATTTGTAGTTTCATCATGTAGACTTATACGAAAAAGAAAAGAAATGTATTTTCGCGTCGTCTTATTTTCGCGGTAGCTGGTTCAAGCGCAAATAAATGTAGCACGAACATTTCCACTTTTACCACGGTTGTTTGACTGTCCGATTTATAATTAAAATTATGGAATAAAAAAGATTACATAGTGGCCCAGTTATGGTTTGACCTGATTTAGGTAGCGCTAATGAATACGAGAATACGGTGAAAATGACACGAAAATTGTTTGAGCCCTTTTTAAATCATCGGCATTTTCTACTTTACACACATTTGACATGTATCTCTATGGGAAATGTTGCCGACGAGGGTGCTATTATAGTAAATAATAATATTCGAAGCTCTATTTCTCAGAAATGGCACCTACAAATGTTCTGATATTTCTACAAAAGATGGCCAGTATATTCAGGTACTATATATATAAGTTAAAACCAGAACCGGGCCAGCAAGTTACGGTGTTCTCAGAATAAAACGGACAAATTATGTGTGATCAAACAGCTGTGTTACAGTATCTTCAAAGTACATTCCTACCTTCCACGTGTCTACATAATCAATGTCTTCACAAATATACTTCCCGTTATCGTCAGTTGGATATTGCTCGGATCCTCTCTAGATAAAAAACCATAGTGATGAATAACAAATTAAGAAACAGAGTAAAAAAGGGTTCTATCAAGAAAAAATGTCAAACGGTAATTACGAAGATGTCCTCGGGGATGTCTTAACACTTTCCACGCGGCTATTATTTTTACCATACACAAAACAGATTTTTCAGAAACCTTTCACAATTTTCAAAGTCTATCTCAAGGATTACTGACCCAATACTAGGCATGTTTGTATTTATGTCAATGCATTTCTCATGGTGGTTCTAAATATGGTAATGAAATTCAATAATGTTGACATTTTTTAAACATTTTGTAAAATGTTGTAATGTCTGCAGCCGCCTGCCGCGTTGAAAGTGTTAAAGCAATCAGGGAAACATGCTGATAACAGTCCCCCACCCCACATCCCGAAGAAGATTTCTTGAGCAACACCGGCATGCTTCACTGTCATCACATGACCACTGATTTCTGTCATCTGCAGTGTCTACTGGTTCCCATTGGCATTGCAGTTAACTGTCACTGGTCTAAGGAAAATCCTGATGCAAGTAGTACAATTGATTTGACTTAAATTCAGTCCTCTCTTGTTTTTCTTAAAGACCTTTATTTTTTGAATAATACATTTTAGTTGAGATTCAACATCTTTTCATATCTGTGACCAAGATGCTTCTCTAAGTCCCATGTATTATGAAGGTGAAAGTTAGACGATCTCCAGCTGTTAATTACTTTAACACATGTTCTGCACTGTTTGTTTTGGGGAAATTCCTGTTGGTACCGTAGTGGTGTTAAGCATGCTGGACTATATAACTAGATAGCGGGGCTCTACTTGATCCTTGCGACTCTAAAAGATTATAATCTAATCCAGTCTTCTCTAAGTCCCTTCAATACAATGGTTTATCATATTACCTTGAATGCCATTGGCCAGTGTATGATCCATAGATCTATGTAGTCCAATCCTGTCTTCTCTAAGGTGTGTCTGCATGCTGGTTCAACATCATCCGGATGGTGGAATGTAGACCACAGCTGAAACACCAGAATGCATAGAAGGTTACAACATCATAGTAGGGTTTCTGTAAAGGGGTCTTGACTTCCTTTAGGCTGGGTTCACATAGGAGTATACGGTATACGGTATGATACGCTATTCGCTATACGCTATTCGCTATACGCTATTCGCTATACGCTATTCGCTATACGCTATTCGCTATACGCTATTCGCTATACGCTATACGCTATTCGCTATACGCTATTCGCTATACGCTATTCGGTCACATAAGACGGCACCATTCAAAAAGGCCGTATACCTGCGTATAGTGTAGTATAGTATAGTATACCGGGAATCGTGCGTGTTCGATTTTCGTGCACTGTATACCGTCCTGTTTGGATGTGGCTGCAATTCGGCTACTACGAGTAGGGCTCGCGTATACCCTATGTGACTCGCCGTGCCCGTAATAGCGTATAGCGAATACCGTATACCGTATACTCCTATGTGAACCCAGCCTAACAAGACACCTTTCCCTCGAATGACATGCCAACGAAAGTGCACTCCCAAAGGTATTCAAAACTTAAACAAAGTCTGCCAACTGGTTTTGAACATAGTGTTTCCCCTCTAAATAAGTGTTTTCCCTCATTCTAATCAAATGAATTTTAACATTTTTGAAACATTTTTTGTGAAATTTTGGAACTGTCGTCTGCAGATGACTACCGCGTGGAAAGTGTTTAATGTCTCCCTCTTAGCTTTAGGCATTTCTCATTCCCTCCATGTTTAAACCTTTCTATCTACTATTTGAGACTTTTCATTTACAGACCTTTTTGATATCAATTGCTGCCCATATCCTCCTTAAAGGCATATTAATATTATGTGATCTTTTCCAGGGAGCGCCCTCTATTCATGATTTTTTTTAGAAAGTAGATTTTCTTGCAGATTTACATTTCTGATCATAAATCGGTCAAACATTCCAAGTAACAGAGCGACACGATTCCTAATTACCTCAAAATCATGGTTATAGAGTGAATTTAGACTGTACAGTAAAATTAGAGTGAATTTAGACTAGAGTAAAATAAATTGTCTGATATCTGACAGTTTATTTTCACTCTAAATCCATGATTTTGAAGTAATTTAAGAATCATAACTGTAACTTCGAATGTATGTACGATTTATGATCCGAAATTTAAATCTGCAAGAAAATCTGCTTTCAATTTTCGTTCGATGTGTTGAGGGCGTCCTCTGGAAAAGATCACATAATATTCCTTTAACCAGCAATCTATGTCAAACTGTAAATCCTGTAGAATCATCATGTCACACATTTTGGAAAGGCCGTTTTTTTCTTCTCGAAATGATTGTTTTATGATTTAATCCTAACAACCAGCTTACACACAAGACTAACCTTGTCAGTGTAATGAATGTCATCCCTGGTAATCGTTCCATCTGTAATCTTTGCTCGAATACCTTCTCCAACTTCTGCAAAATTCTGGTAGTCATAGGCGCAATCTATGTGCCGATAACCTACATCTATGGCTGTCATGACTGCTTTCTTCAACACTCCTGGTTCTGCCTGTAATCAATCAAATAGTTGACAAAGTGGAATGGAAAAGTATTTGGAGGTAAGTGCAAGCAATAGAAGAACTTTTCCCCATTGGCGACGCTACAGGGGGAAAGAGGAGGGCATTTCCCCAAAAGATACATTTGTGCCCCCAGTACCAACCCCCTGAAAAAAATTTATTTAGTTAAAAAAAATTAACAATCGACAATTTTAGCATAAAAAGGCAAAAAAAAATTGCGCTTCGTGCATATTTTCCTACTAAATTACACAACATTTCACCATTTTAGCGTAAAATGTCACACAAAAATGTGTGTGCTTCACGCAAATCTTTTTTTTTCATGCTCCCCTAACAAAAATTCTAATCCAATATTGTAATCTGATTTTCATCAAACCTGTAAGTATAGGTGGGGAAATGTTAAGCTCAAAACCTTGCTCCTGGGGAAGAAACAACTTTGTGCAACCCTGGTTGGTGGATTGGCTTAGTCGGTTGCAGCTGGTGAGTGGGATACCCAAGGTGTTAAATATAACATCCATGAAAATGACACAGACGGACCAGACGGTAACAATACTGTTGGGTCACATATTATTGACATATGTGACTTGCTCCTACAAAATGAGCATAAAGTTGAGGCGAAGATGTTGCTGAATTGAGGCAGCATAGCAAATTATTGATTTGCCATTTAAATTGTTGTTGGTATGGACCCATGGTCCCTTCTGTTATAGGGGAATTCTAAAATAGCAGTATGTATTGTTATTAGTAAGAGTATTACCAGCCATGCCTGGCTATTTATTTTATAATCCCGCTACAATAAAAGGGCTTGGCCCATACTGACAACAAACGGCAAAAATGAATAGCATGCTATCCTAGCTCAATTCAGCAACATCTTCGCCACGACTTGATACCTGTGAGCAGGTCACATAATATGATAAATTAACTATTAATGTAACATTGAAAATGCCCCTTTCCCTCCCCCTTTTCTCTCTATCTCTCCTTTTTTTTCCTTTTTTTTTTCTTTCCCCCCCCCCTTTTTTTTTAGGAGGGGGGGGGGGGGGGTGGCCTCCGCGTCTGATTTTTTTAGTATACCCTACCACTGTGTGTCTTACTCTGGGGATATATTTTAAAACACCCATACACTTACTTATTTTATTACCATGATTATACTATAGTACTTAGTTCAGTGGCGTAACAGCCGGGGGGGGGGGGGGGGGGGGCAGGGGGGGCACAGTGCCCCCCCCCCCCCTGAAGGTGCTCAACAGGAAATTCAAACCTACCCACCAGGAAAAATGGGGGGAAGGGAAAAGAGGAAAAGAAGGGGGAAAGGGAAAGAAAAGAGAGAGAGAAAGGAAAAAGGGAGGAAAAAGGGGGAAAGAAAGAAAAGAAGAAAGGGAAAGAAAGAAAGACAATTTCGCAGTACAAAAAGCACAACAGTCAACAAATTGTCCTTTTTTTTTGTACTGCGAAATTGTGTGACCGTGCGAAATGTTGTGACCGTGCGAAATGTTGTGACCTTGCGTATTTTTGTGACCGTGCGAAATTTTGTAACCGTGGAATTTTTTTTTTGACCCTCCCGCCCCCCCCCCCCCCCCCCGCCCCCCCCCCCCCCCCCCCCCACACTTACGTGAAATTCACGAGGTGACTGACTGGGAAAAAATTTGGGGCAACCTTTTACGAAAAATTCCGGGACGGAATTATTCTAACCCGGATTTTTTTTGGCTGTGCCCCCTCTGACAACCAACCTCTGTTACGCCCCTGAAGTCTTAGTTACACACACACACAGCACAGGAGGATGCTAGGTAAGGGTATTCTAAAGTCAGGGCTCAAATTAATTGAAGGCATCAAAGACAATTGCCTTCGATGCCCTACCTAGTTGCTTTGACGGCCTCAATTTCGGGCTGTTTTCAATCCATTCAAAAGTACATAATTGCCTTGGCAAAGATGCTTGGATTGGAGAAAGTTGGTGCCCATTTCAAATTGCCTTTAATTGCATGCCCTCTTCATTTATTATTTTTACCTGATCCCCTCCCATCCCCACCACAAACCCCCTCCTTTTCCCATCCCCACTACAAACCCCTCTGGCCTGAGTCTCCCCCAATTCACAACCCCTCTCCCACCACAAACACCCTACGCATCCACGCCACCATAACAACCTCCCCACCCTAACCCCCTCCTCTTCCAAACCGCACCACAAGCCTCGCCCCACCACAAAACCTCTCCGCAGGGCATTCGCCACCATAAACCCCTTCCCTCCACCACAACCCTACCCACCACTAACCCCCTCCCCAACCACAAACACCCTCCCCATCACTAACCCCTTCCTAATCACAAACACCCTCCCTATACCCCACCTCACACCAAACCCCCCTATTACAAAATCACATAATATCGATTATCGTTGCGCCGCCCATCACTACAAAAAGTTTTTTACAATAGACAAAACTTTTGCTTGATGCTGAATGGATGTTTCTGACACGCCCCTTGTATTTCATTGGCCACAAGTACTCATTAAGGCTAATGGATCCACCCAGATATAGTGCTGGGAGATATCAAGCCTCTCAGTCTCAAACCCAAAATCACAAAATGTTCTTCATCTCTTCAACAAGTATCACTATCAGAATTTGCTTAATTCAAACAGGAAATCAAACTTAAACCTTTCCCCAGCAAATTTTTTTGGAACAATTAGTTTGGTTTTCAAATATGAAAAATAGTGATTTTATTACGCATTTTGTCTTGGTGGTCATATTTGCCCACTTACTCAGTGGGACAATTTGGCCACCTGCTAGAACTGAACTTACCATCCATGTCCCCAATCCTAAAGTTGGAATTTTTCTGTTGTTTGGTAACTCTAAGGTCATATTTGCACTAGCCATAGTTGTACTGGTTGTACTACTGTATCGCAACCAAGATCGTAGTGTTTGATGATTGAAATAGACGGAAATTCCGACTATTACTGAGACAAATGCAGGGCCAACGCCAGTGCGAAAATGGACAGGAGCTCTACTTCCAACAGCTCGTATCATGGTAGGCTACTACCGAGCTGAGGTCATCAGTTTTTTTAGTCACAACAAGGCCAAGGCCAAATTATAGGGTGTCCCAGAAAACCTCCGACGAACTCACCATCCGCCCGTAAATAATATCGCGCCCAGCAAAACTCACTGAATAAAATGATTTTTAAAAAAAATTAAAAAAAATCTAACTGATTTTACATGTGAGCCCATCTGCATATTATGTGATCTTTTCCAGAGAGCGCCCTCTATGATTTTTTTTAGAAAGTAGATTTTCATAAATCGTACATACATTCCAAGTTACAGAGCGATACGATTCCTAATTTAATACCGTACCTCAAAATCATGGTTTTAGAGTGAATTTAGAGTGAAAATATAAACTCTCGTGTTATCACGACAGTTTATTTTATTTTCACTCTAAAACCATGATTTTGAAGTAATTAAGAATCGTATCGCCCTACTTGGGCTTAACAAGATGGCTTCAGGAAAGTTTTCTGGACCATTTCAGGTTTCAACAATATATGGGCCTTGAACCACCCTAAATCTTCTTTATTATCTTTATTTCAGGATACTTATAAAGCGCATTTCCCATGGACCAATGCGCTGTACATTAAAACACAATCTAAAGTACAATATAGTAACAGCATGCAACAAAATAATGACACATGATAAAATACATGACCTACTTCTTACATCAGCAATTATGATAAAAACATATATACAATTAAGAAACCAAAAATATGCACAATGAATAGCAATTAATTTGGGAAAAGGTAGGTTTTAAGAGCTTTTAAAAGCTTTCACATTGGGAGCATCGCGTACATTATTTGGTAAGCTGTTCCACAACTTAGGACCATAAGCCGAAAATGATCTATCCCCATATTAGCTCTTTTTATTTTGGGGATTTCTAGTCGGGAAAGATCTTTCATGGACCTAAGGCCAGTACTCGGTTACACCTGTATTTGTGCAGCCGACCCTGTAAATATGAAGGAGATGATCGAGTCATATGAAGACAGTTGTACACATGCACCAAGATCTTGAAATCTATCCTCTGCTGGACAGGCAACCAATGCAACTCGCGCAAGAGCGGCGCGGCACTAGTACGCTTACTAACTTGAAAAATTAGATGCGCCGCGCGATTTTGAAGTTTTTGGAGACGTTGCCATAGTCCAGCCGAGATAGGATCAGAGATCTTGCTGCATGTGTACAAGTATAGTTTGGTCAATGAAACGACGTATTCTTGCTTCAGAATACTGAATCTTTACCTTGATAAATGGGGAATCTGTTTTTCAACATAATCATTTGGGGAACTAGGCTGTTTTTCAACATAATCATTTGGGGAATCTGTTTTTCAACATAATCATTTGGGGAATCTGTTTTTCAACATAATCATTTGGGGAACCTGTTTTTCAACATAATCATTTGGGGAACCAGTTTTTCAACATAACAATTTCAACCATCTATACTGAAAATATCTGTATTGATTGGAAATGAGGTGGTGGCTTTTCAATAAAATATTGGTCAAAAGTATACACCAGATCGCATCAAATGGGTTCAAAAATTGCAATGGTTTCCACTTGCTTGTCGGGGGTTGGGGGCACATCCCCCTCATACTCCCCCTGTCCGCGCTTTAAGTTACGTTATGGCCAACATTCAAGTATTGAGCCCTCAAAACATTGGTGGATGCGCGCCTAGCTTGTGCCCCCCCCCCCCCCCCCCTCCCCTCAATCACAACTACCACGCTACGCCCCTGGTTGCACTGCATGGTACAACACCACAAATTCGGCAAAATGTCTAACAATTTTTGCAAAAATGTGTGACATAAATGGACAAACTATTGACAATATGCATGTTTTGTTTAAATTAATTGTTACTGTAGGCTCTCATGTCAGTACATTTTTCGGAATTTTTTCCTTTGCCAACAATTTTGCTGCCGCTTTTGTGGATAAGGCTAATCAGTAATCACCCATAGCTCCGTATACATTATTAGGCTACAAGGCCCGCTTAGCAGCGCTATAAATTCATGTAAATTGGTGCCCTAAAAACCGGCACCAAATTTAAATATTCGCCTTCCATCAAAGCTGGTTGCTATATGACATAATTCTCGTGTGCAACCAACCGGCTGCAACATAATGGAAACTTACCCATGCATTTAGCAAGTAGTACCGCTCGTACACGCCCCGAATTGAAATATGATTGCCTGGCTGTAGGCCTATACGCGCACTGGGCAATCCTCTCGTAGTAATTGATAACAATAGGTTTACCAGACCGAATTAATAGCGCTCCTAAGCGGGCAAGTTATTTCATGTTGAGCCCTGACAAATACTTCCTATTGATATTGATAATATGGTTGTTTGAATTCTCATATATTTCCATAAAACCACTCGACATAGGCCTATAGGCTCAATAATTATTCTGTAGAAGAAATGCTCCTTCTTTTTATTCAGCAGGACAGCCCTTCATTTAAAGCTCTTTACTCTTCAAATAGTTTCTGATGTGTACGGATCGTACACGACATGCAAGTGTCGCCTTCGTATATAAAAAGCCTTATTAGCCATCGAGTAGTGGAACCAGAGGCAGAGTATTGAATTATCTTCAGGTCCTATGAATCGTTCACCCACTGCATGACAGGCCGAGTCCAGATCACGAAAGGTCACTCGGGCGCTGACGTGTGACGTCATTGTGATGTTATCTATTTGTCCAAATTGGCGCAGGATATCGAAGACGGTTGTTACGTTGTAACATGGTTTCTCACGAAACCGATGCCATCTGTAAATAGTAATATGGAGAATGTCATTAAAGGGGCATTAAGAGATGAGGTGGAGGCAGCGCCCTCAATTACAAAAATATATGATAAAAAATATATTCATAGTACCATGCTATAAACTCATCCACAATTTTGATTCGCACATTTGCACCTGCCTTCGGTTTCCTGCGTCGCTTTGCTCCGACTTATTGCACACCACGCAGTGCGTCTTATCCTCACTTATGTGAGTCTGCGCATCAAAGGGAGAAAAGAGGAGATTTTTTACCTCACGATTATTGTTGGCAAAGGCAACTGTTTCCTGAGATTAGTCTCCAAGTCCTTCTCCACCAGTTTGACTAATCTATCCGGTGCCCCACGTTTTTGCAGTACAGCTGACGCCGGTGCAGGTGGACTGAGCACGTCATTGTATGGCTGGACAGCGTCTACCTGGTGTCGTCGACCCTCCTGGTGAAGTTCCCAATGATGTCGACAACATGTTGGTGCTTTAGTGACATCTGCATGGATGGATGATGTTAAAACAGTTTCTTAATTCATTGAATTAACCAAATCGGTTTCCAAGTCACCAACAAATTCTTATGTTATCAAATTTACTCTTTAGCATAGTTATAATTATCAATTATCATAGTACATATAGTTGATCGAATTGCATCAATCCCAATAGTATGGTCGCGGCTGAAATTGCACTAGCCTTTCATCAAGGCGTTGTGGTGGTTTGTATGCGCACCTCCTTTAAAAGGTCAGTGAGCGCCCTCTGTAAAAATAGTCTAATACAACGCTTTTCCGCAACAAATCTTTCTGTTATTATTTCGTATGTTTTACAGAAGATTTATCCTGGAAAAATTGCGCTTGCTGATTGGTTGATGATAATGATGTCATGATTTATCGGGAGAGGTCATCGATATCAAGTGCTATCATTAAACCTTGTCGTCAATAGAATTAGGCTAATCGTGTGTTACGATGACGACATTGTTTGATCGACACATATAAATGAAACCAAAGAAAATCTTTGGTTTCAAAGACGCCTCGCTCCGCTCTGAGCTCTACGGGTACGGTCTGCCTCATGCCTTGCTTCGTTCGGCGCTCGACAGGTAATTTTGCGAGGTGTCTTTGACAAAGACCAATTGCAATAATAGACTGCGTGATAAGTGTTATTGCAACTCATCTATAACCATGGAAGTTAGTACCATGCTATAAACTTACATTTACAAACATTTTAGAGCAAATCGCTTCGATTTATGGACGATTTTGAGATTTGGAGTCTATAAAAGGGTCGGCAAAAGGCTGCATAAAATATTCACCATAGTGATTAGTGATGCTTAGTTTTGATTTAGATAATCTAAGGTATTTTACCAAATCTTTCCTTACACGGATGTCTTACCGTTATCGATAGGTGTGCTTGAAAATCTCTGTTTACACTCGTTTGAACGATGTCCCGCATTCATCAATCGATATGAATTCTCGTAGAGTTTCGTGAAAATGCGAGATTCAAATGGACGCATAGGATCACTCTTTTTGCGGTGTCGGTCCCGATTCTTTGAAAGCAGTTGATTCTGACGAGTGAGGGGTTGCAATCTCATGGGACGCCGATGTTGATAGTTGCACGGTGGGGTGACGGTCAATGCACCTTCCATGTAGAGAGGCATCTTGTTAGTGTAGTGTGATACTTTTTCTCTCAGCCGAGAAATGGCAGTAGTAGATGAAGATTTGCCGATGTTAGTCACAAGTCACAACATCATAAACTGCTCTAATGCTTTCACAACGCAGCAAATTGTATATCAACAAAAATCTGGCTAGAAAAGGCTCATTTTATCTTCAATATCTTGAAAATAAAAATATTATTTATCGATTTTATGCAGTATTTTGTGTAGCCATGGATGTTTCATCGTATGACGGTGTTGACAGCGCCGCGAGGCAAGCCGTCGCGTTGCCTAGTGAAACATGCGTGTGTTAATGTTGACGCTAGGATAACGCGTAGAGCTCCGCGCATGCTCTGCGTGTGATAGCGGCATAATATGCGATGATGCGATATGGCCCAGTGACGTAGCTACCGGGGGCAGGGGGAAATGCGCCCCCTGGCAGAAAAAGGCCTTTGTGCCCCCGCCCCAGCCCTATTTGTGCCACTGCACCGCCCCACTCTCCGGATGTAGTGCGTTTGCGTAATAACCATTTACAAGGATAATTTGTTTGCCCGGGGTTTGGAGAAAACATGCCCTTACCCCCCCCCCCCCCCCCCCCCACCCTCGCTCTCAAATTTTCTGAGCTGACTGCAGACACTTTGGAGCACCTTTTTACGAAAACTTTGGAAATCTTGCCCCTCCCCCGCCCCCCCCCCCCCCCCCCCCCCCAACACCCATGAAAAAATATAGCTACGCCACAGTATAATTGCCGTCTAAGGCTTTAATTAAGTATCCATATCTCACTGATCATGCTGAAGTAGATTTTCAAGTCACACAAATAACCAATGGCACAACTTTATTATAAAGCAGTATTTCCAGATTCGGCAACACTAAGCCTATATTGGGCTATTCCAGATAATAACCGACCCCCCCCCCCCACCCCCCTATAGAGGGTAATTGTTTTTCCCATAAACAAAAATGGAATTCCAAAACAGGTTTGACAACAATGCCTAAAATTCCAAGGGCTGTTGACCAAAAAATCCTGGAATTCCAAAACAATTCCTACAAAAATGTCTGGAATCCCAAGGGCTGTTGACAAAAAGAATCCTGGAATTCCAAAACAATTCCGACAAAAAAACCTGGAATTCCAACACCCTCTATAGGGGGGGGGGGGGGGGGGGGTCGGATATTATAAAAACAGGTGCTCATGAGTTAAAAAGTTTGAAATTCCAGCACCCTCCTTGGTGGAAAAATCTGGAATTCCAGGTGGTCAAGAGTTAAAAAGTCTGGAATTCAAGGGGTGTGGATATGTAAAAAAGTCTGGAATTCCAGAAGGGGGAGGGGGGGGGGGGGGGAGGCGGTCGGATATTATCTGGAATAGCCCATTATAGATTTGAAAATTTGCCTGTACTGATGAAAAAAGAAGAACACTGTTGACTTTTGCATCAGCATTATCAATCATGTTGAGACTAGCCGAATTTTGTTCTCAGAGTTAAAACCAGGAAGAACATTTTTATTTTACCCCTTTGACCAGGAAAGCTGGGAACATTAAGATGATGGGGAGAGGGGACTACGGATGTAAGACTTCTGGTTTTTTAGGGATTAGGGGAAGCCTCAATCTCGGTAAAGCCGGTTATACTTTTCTTGTTAACTCTGTTCTATCTGTCATTAGGTGTACTAAAGAGATGTTTAAAATTGTGTTTCTTCTTCAAAATTTACTTAATATGAAAGATAATCATTATAATTGGCCATTATTGTTGCTTCTACTCATAAAAAAGCAGCAAAACTTGATTAAAACAATGTTTAAATATGCTTAAATATCATCGCTATTTATTGAATTTTTTAAAAACGCCCTCTATGTAATATCGTATGTAATTTGAATCGAAATAGCGTGACGCTGACCATAAAACGCTGTCCGAGCCAGGGATGGAACATTTTGAAACGAAGTTATATTGCACAAAGACGGCTGATTTTTCTTAATCAGCTGAAAGTTTGTGTATGAGATGACCGATTTAAGACATCGGGGTATTTAATTGAAGCCCCACTCTGTATAGCCTGGGTTTTTTTATTCAGGGGAACCTATGGTTAGAAAACTGCTCTTTATTAATTTTGTCACGCCGTTGCTAATTAATTAATTGACGATTTAAACTTGTCCACCGTTTAAGGAATTCAGAAACAGTTGTCTAAAACTTTCAAAATAAATATTTTTCATCATGATTAAAGCATTATACAATCCACATTAGTTTAAACATAGGCCTATGTTTAGGTGACGTCAAAAAAACCTGCCTGTTCTAAAGCCAGACGGACCTTGTATTGGTCAATATCAAGTTTCACTCATTTTCACACACAAATCAAATACATGTTTTAACGTATTCAAAAATGTTGCGAACAACTTTCAAATTCGAAACACTAAATAATACCAACATATCGGTCACTCGGGCGCCAAATCCCTTTGTAATGTTTGTAAGCATGATTGAAAATCTTATGTGTTATACTTAAAAAGGGGCATTGAGAGATTGCCGAGAAAAATGAAATTTGGAAAAAATGAATTGTTTCAATAGATATACGGTACGTAAGAACCCTGAAGTGTAATGATTTATGGATAAATGGTTGAAAATGGCGCTAGATTGAAATTTGGTTGAAGCAAGTTATGTGGTGAGTGATGCTGATATTGAATTTCGATGTGATCCATATCGAAATTACTAAATTGTGAAGGCGAATTACATGTTAAAGGGGCACAGAGATTTCTCAAGAAATGAAATTCAAAATTGTTACCTTGTTTAGATAGATGATATATATATATATACGAGGGTCATTCAATAAGTTCTACCCCCTCACTCAGAACATCGCTAATATGAATATCAGCCTTATGACATTTGTTATGATTATAGCTCTGAATCATAGCTACACATTTATAGTAAATGCTATTGATACCTATTTCACTTTTGCCATGATGCAATCAAAGCCAGAGAGCGATTTTGGACAACGGACACGGAAAATTACCCCAAAGATAAATACATGTTTTTACGTTTTCTCTCCGTATTGTTTGATTAGGTAATTAGGTATAACCGCCCGATTTAAATACTGAAAAAAGAAAACAATGGATGATTTCTGAATATAATGCTATATTATCATGTATGAATCAGATTGTAGGCAATATTAACCTTTGTAGCTTGCAAATAGTGTAATATCGATTCAAATGTATTGCTATGCCTTTAGCATACTGGAAAACTGCTATTCAGTCAAACGTTCGTTTTTACAAGTCAAGCCACAGAGATGCCTCGAATGTTAAATCTTAACATGATAGTAACTTTATGAGTTTTCCTTATATGCAACATTTAGAATTGTTAATCAGGTAGTCAGTGATAGAAAAATATATCTTCGAGAGACTTGAAATACATCCACTAAGTCCTGTATAATGAAGATCTCTTAGTTCCTATGAAAAGCAAATATGACTTTTGCAGTGGTTCTCTAGGGTAGGGTTAAAATTGATGGATGTCCTGGTCTGGTTCTGGCTAATTAGAGGGCATTTCCGCCAAGCAATCAGTCACTTGTATTGTTTAAAGTCTGTTCAAGAGATATTTGTAACTTAGAACGATTGTAATTGACCGATAGGTACATTTTGAATCTTAGAATAATAGGCCAAATGAATAGCACTTAAGAGACATTTGGTTGTGTTTTACCCGTTTCCGTCGCACTAAATGGAAGATTGGTTATTACTGCATATCCAGAAAAAAGTATTCAGAGAAAAGCAATGAGTATTCAGACCAATTTACTATGATTTTGTAGCTGAGATTCAAAGCTTCAATTGTGGAATATTTCATATGATTGGCTTATATAATAGCAAAGCTATGAGGTAGGAGGTAGAACTTATTGAATGACCCTCGTATATAGAGAAACCCTGTCATGGGTAATAATGAAAAATAAAGACATTTTCTCAGCATTTCCGAAGGTATACCGGTATTAGTGCTTTTCACTTTTTTTGTATTTTGGTAAAAAAATCACCACCATTTAAATCAAGGAGGTCATGACTATATGCATAACACAACAAGCCATGGGGGCCCAGTCTTCAATGTTATTTTGAATAAACATGAAACAAATAAGTAAGAAGCCATCTGTGGCCTTTTTGATGAATTTGGGTAATTTCGATGTGATTTACATCGAAACTCAAAACGCTTTCAAAACCATTAATTTCACATGAAATACTGCAAATTTTAAGCTCTATCATTTTAGGCATTGTAGTTAGTACGTATAAGCATTATATGTGAAAAACACAACTTGTGATTTGAGGGCTCCCTCCATGAAGGATCTCTTGGAGGGGGGGGGGGAGGTCATCGGGTTTTTAAATGGAAAATAGGGGGTCATGAAATTAATACCGTTGTTATAATAGGCGGGGGAGGGGGTCAAAGCAAAATGTTAGTTAAAATACTGATTTTTTTGCGCCCTTCACGCGCATTTGTTCTAAAATGTATGGTTCAACATTGTAAAATAAAATGTGGGCTTAGCCACGCTTATTTTAGTTAAATACATTTGTAGAACCAACTTTGGGCTTGACCACCTAATTTCATTTACAATACTGAACATTTGTGCGCGCTTTTCATGCATTTGTTCTACATGCTTCAACATTGATTGTAAAACAAAATTTGGGCTTAGCCACCCTAATTGTGATTGCTTCCTCATCAACTGTTTCACGAAAAACCTTAACAAGAGAGGTCGTAACGCCTTAATAAGTACATATTTCAGGCCCGTAAGACACTTTTTTGAAAGGGGGGGTGTTTTCAACAACAACAAAAATGTGATTAAAATATGCGCGCGTAGCGCGCGAAAATTCTCGAATTTGCACCTATTTTTTGCACGATCGAGGTACATTTTGGCTCTAAACAAGCTTGTAGCAAAGAATATTGCATTTTGGGAAGACAAATGCGCGCGTAGCGCGCGAAATGTTTTCATCTGTGAACAACTTTTCCGGGGAAGATTTTCAAAGGGGGGGGGGCGATCGCCACCATCGCCCCCCCCCCCCCCCCCTTCTTACGGTGCCTGTATTTGTGTGTTTGGGGGGGGGGACATAAAAATAATCAACATCTGAGTAGGGGGATATTGTTGCAGGAGTCTTTGAGAGGAGAGCTGAATAAACGATCGACCTGGAACAATTTGCTGTTATTGGTGTATGTTCGTTTAAGAAAACAATGGAAATCAACATGAGAAAATGTGGCAAAAATAAGCATCTTTATGGGTTTGACATTGTCAGGAAGCCTGTTCCATTTTTGACTGTATTGTAATGAAATAAAGCAGAACTGGGGAGGGGTCTAAATCTTTAGAACTTGAAAATTAAAATATATTTCCTTGTATTAATATAGCGATGTAAAACTCGACAGATTGATAAAATCATCTTTCATATAGTTTGGACAGGTATCATAAAACATGTTAAAAACGTAGTTCAAACGCAGCGTTTGAAAATGTTTGGAAATCTGCATGGTTAATATGATACACATGTCAAATCTTTATCAAGTATATTGCTTTATGAATTAACCAACATAACCCAAACATATAGGCCGGCGTATTCATAAATGATTAAAACACCCCAAGGAAACACAATTCTACTTTTTATACATAGTATTAAATATTAGTATGACTTATAGCACGAAGCAGCGTAGCTGCCGAGTGCTATAAGGAATTAATAGCACTCATCGACAGTGACTATTTTAGTGATGATTTATATGGCAGAGCTCTACCCTACACACCAGATACACACCACTTCCACAGTAGGACACCTCTCACTCACCCAGACTTAGATAATCATCTACTATTAAACACACACACCCCAAGTTGGGTAATAATTACAGTGCTGTACTTAATCAGGTTATTTACGATGTCAAATTTACAGCATTCTGAAGCTGTACAATAAGTGAAATTTGTGGAATTCTGGATTGGCTGTGTATGTGCTATTAACAGTGATATTATCTTTCTAATGATCAATTCCTCAAGCTTCACACTTCCAGCAGATGCGGCGTGATTTCGACTAGTCTATCCAAAGCCTTCTGAAGTTCGTTGCAAATATGATCTGTTACCATACGTGGTCCGACTAAGATTTCGTTGAATCCTGTGAAGTCTACCCACTTAGCTTGGTAGAGCTGTTTTTCTCCACAACAAATTCCACTGCAAAATTAATATATCAAGCAAGAAGGTACGTTTGTGATATGTTTTGTAAGCTCTATTAGTAATTTATCATCTAAATTGAGGTTGGTTAAGTCGCTCTTTAATGTTGTTGTTCAAAGAATGAAGGCAAACACTACTTGAATGCATTGCTATTGTTTTAGTGAATAATTTTTTGTTGTTATCGTTGACACAATCACTACCAACACCACCACTAGAACAAACTACACCACCATCCCCAGCACATCAACCACCATCAGTCACTACCACCAACCACCACAACACACCACCACCACTCACCACTTCCACCACACCACGGTACCACCCTCACTACCACCGACACCACACCATCACCAGTCCACCACCATCACCACTGGAACAAACTTTACCACCATTCCCAGCGCATCAACCACCATCCCCAACCACCATCACTACAACCACATTACGCTACAAGACGCCCGATCAGCAGCGCTATAAATTGCTGCCCTAAAAACCGGTACCAAATTTAAATATTTGCCTTCCATCAAAGCTGATTGCTATATGACATAATTCTCGTGTGCAACCAACCGGCTGTATTGCAACGCCCATTGCGAAGTTTAAACGCATGAGCGTGGATGTAATTTGCAACATAATGGAAACTCACCCATGCAGTTAGCAAGAAGTACCGCTCGTTACGCCCCGAATTTAAATACAACCAGGCAATCCTCTCGTAGTAATTGATAACAATAGGTTTACCAGACCGAATTAATAGCGCTCCTAAGCGGGCAATTTATGTCATGAACCACCACACCACACCAACACCGCCAACAATCACACCAAACTCACTACCACCAACCACCACGCCAGTCACCACCACGTACCAGTCCACTCCACCACCATCAATTCCACCACAGCACCACCAACCACTCAGCAAACAGGTAACTTTATTACAACCTTTAAGTTTGATTGTAGGTTGGTTGGTTAGGTCATGGACAACGTTTATGCAACATTGGAACAACATTGTAATTAGTCTCCCCTACCTGTCTGACCTAGTTCCTCTCTCAGTCTCAGTGACCCACATAATCTTCCCTGGTAGATACAAGCGTTGGGAGTTGGGTTGCTGGATGCTTTCACTCTACGACACGAAAAGGTTATGTACATTATAAGATTATTCATACCGTCCACATAATGTGTTATGATTGATCATTAAACATTGGATTTGATATTGGCAATGAGCTTCTTGAAAACTAAATCATCTTTTAGATGACGTTTGTTTCGTCATATTATTTGCTTCACTCTATCCAAAGATATGCTTATTCAACCATGAGCAATCTAATCACTTAAAAAACACCATGGGTGACATTTTTGGCTCGATTTTCACGATTCTTTTGTTAAATATTATTATGAAGAGCATTAATACCATGTTTGAATTCACTCATAATAAAAAGTTTTAAAAAAGGGGCACTTAACACTAGAGTATAGGTGACAAAATAATTGCTAAATAAACGCAATTTGTGGTGCAACAAATCTCATTCATTTGAGTATTTATGTGAACGTTTAACGTTTTAGCCCGACAGAAAAAAAAAGGTTTTTGTTCGAAAAAAGTAGATCTACATAATATAATATAACTTCAATCTACAGGTTATGTGAGAGTTCTTATTTAGTGATTTAACACTTTCCATGCGGCAGGCGTCTGCAGACGACCTTTTAAAATTTCACAAAATGTTTTAAAAATGTCTAAATTATTGAATTTCATTACCATATTTGAATTCACCATGAAAAATTCATTAAAGTAAGTACAAACATGTCTAGCATTGGTTCAGTAGTTAATGAGATAGACTTTGAAAGTTGGGAAAGGTTTCTGAAAACAAAACCTGTATTGTATATGGTAAAACCAATGAATCCCTGACTACATGTAGCCTACCGGCAGTCTGAAGATGAAAGGAAATAATCGATTGCCGACACTTTGGAACCGGTAGTATATTTTAACGGAATAAATCGTATTGAAAACTGGAAACCATTACTGGTGACGTCACAGCACCAGGCTGCCGTTAGTGGGTTTCAACACCAGGGGGCACTACACTAAATCCTTGCGCGTTTGGTGTAGGGTTCGGAGAAATAGTACCTATATCAATTTGATCATCGTCCCAGGGGAAGCAAATAGAAGTAAATCTTGCTTATATTTTATGAAAAAGATAGAAATAAACCTCAGCATTGCTAATGTGGTCAAAAATCGTCGGAATCGAATGCGCACGGGAGCCTAGGCGGCGGAAGGATATCGTTGCCGGAATCAGTGAGGAAGCGAAAATACCGGTTTAAAATGGTGAGGGCGCTGTTTAGGTGCCCGTAGCGAAAAAGTTGATCTAGATGGGTCAAGAAAAATCAAGTTTAAAATAAAATTCAACACATATCTAATACATTCACGCGAAATAAAAACTTCCATCATTGTTACGTGGGGTAAAAATACGGTCTTGAAAAAGGGCCGAAACGCGTGTATTTCAATGGAGGAGTTATTTAGTGGTGTGCCCCCACCAATAGCTATGTGGAGAGTGTTAATAACCTCAATTACCTTCTCAGTCTGGACTTCCGGTGAACCTGTTTGTGCAACAACAAGATCGGTCTCTACAGAATCCACGAGCACAGAGTGAGGTATGCCGTCAGACGCTGCCACATCACTTGTGCAGCAGGCGTTTGGGGTACAGTAAAGCAATGTCTGGTACTGTGTGGAGATAAAAACACAGAATTCGGCAATGTCTGCTGTTAACCACCCGAACGAAATAAAATTAAGGGCTGAGCAGACTCCACAACGCTCGAACTCTTTGCGCTCTCACACATGCGTAGTAGCTCCACGACAACACAATGACGCAGCCTGATTGGTCAACAGTGGTCAACGCTTGCGCTCTACGATAGAGCGTTGTGGAGTCTGCTATGAGCCCTTCAGAATAAAAGCCAGAGTAACTATTAGTCTGGAATATTTACGTTTAAATTAACTGGATGTAGGCCTATCGCTCAATTTTACAAACATACCTATAGGAATTGGTATGGATTATTTCGGACATGGCAACATCAATGCATTGTAATCTCTTTGGTGCCGTCGTAAAAGTTTAGAGTAAAAGTCATTTTTACTCTGGATCACAACGTATTTATTTCGCAGTGCTGGCATAAACCATTGTGACGGCTAAACATGCCTATGGTCATGTGTTTTAAGCTCGCCTCCTTTCGCGTTACACACGGATTTTGGCTTTCGCGACATGAATTTAACTTTACACATTTATATTTGCTTGTATACCCCCCTGAGGTAGTAAAAGTATACATTTTCTGAAGGGAAATTGCATGAGGAAACCAAATATGTCATTAAAATTATAGTACGACCAAGAACTAAAATGGTATGATCGGAAATGTTCGGAAAATATCAGAGTTTTTTAATTTTTAATTTGAGATCCATATATTTTGTATACCTATCCCTATCATTATTTTGTTTACATATTTGAATTCCTCATGAAATTACCCATTAGATGATATATATTTGTCAAAGTTACTACGTCGGTATGGTAATTATACCGGCTAGTGAATATCTCAAATTTTTATTTTATATATTTTTAGAATTTTCAGAAATATTTGTTTAAGGATGAACCCTTCCCTGATATAAACTGCATTTCTGAGTTCCTCTAGTTACAAGCTTTCCAAAAATGTACTTTTGCTATCATAGGTTGAAAACTTTTTCTGTTATAGTCATTTTTATAAATCCGGTAAATTGAGGCTGATTATTCATGTTGACTGTGTAGCGAATAGGAAGAAAGCTGATGATCATTGTCTTATCCATAATTAATTAGTTGTTAATAATAGTTGACAAGTCTGTTGAACCACATACTTAATGACTACTAAGTATCCTTTGAAATGGGACCAAAATTGTGTTTTTAACATTAGGGGATGACTAGTTATTGTAAAAAGAACAAAGCATGGGATTATCCCCATTGAGTTTGTACAGGCGGCACCCCCTTCCAGAAACACCCCTTCCAGCACCACCCCTGGTCCCCAAACATCAAACAGCTGTATCTCCCTTTCTGTATTAGCTATACCAATGCCATTTTGCAGGCAGATAGCTTGTTTTTAGGGCTTTAAAATGATACCAAATTTGTTGAGATAGCTTTTGTGGTTTTAAAAATATTTGAGGAAAATGACAGCATGAAGCTAAAAAATGTAACGGCACCACCCTATTGGGAGGCGAGTTCATAACGCGTGACCCTATACATTATATTGAATTTAATTGATTGAATTGATACTCCATAATGCTCCAACTCTAACCCACGCTCTCACTCATGTGTACAGTAGTGTTCATCACACGATACGCTGGTTCCCCGTAATCAGGTAATGATTAATCTTAACCTTTGTCATCACTACGAAACACCATACTACGCACTCAGTCGCGCTATGATATGCTAAAGAAAATCTTAAGGGAGCACAGCACCAAGACGCTCTCCATATACTTTACTGTTAGGAAAGGCTTTCTTAAATGGCTCTAGTTTCTATATTAATGCGTTTGGTTCAATGAAATTTTGATATGTTTTACTCACAAGGGTAATCTACAACATATCTGAATATGAAGGTGACATTACCATGCACTTTTTTGATATAAGCCGCCGCATAACAACGTAGTGGTATGCCTACCTAAATTCGGTCTCCGGTCTGGATATCACCGCATGTGTAAATCGGTCCGTGAAATTAAAATTGACCTCAAATCACCTAGTTTAAATGTCAGAACATCAACTACACATTTTCAAACACAACATATTAGTGAAAAATTATATCATAAACCGTCAAAAAATAACTCTCTTTCCCGCCAAATAGGAACTATTGTCGTACTCAACTTTGATTGATCGCGTCGATAGCGTGTCGCGATACCTATTTGGGTATGTGCTCCCTTAACATTTCAAATTACTCTTTGGCACGATCAGGTAGGGGCTGGTTCGATTCTCGGCGCCGGCACAGCCCCACACATTTCACCCTTTTTTCTCTCATGAAATTGTATTCCCCAAAATACGTTGGCGATTAGGGTTTAAGCATATAGGTAGTTCAACACGTCGGAATGGATCAAATGGCACCTGTATGTGGGGGTAAATAGTACCGCTCAGCGGTCAAGCGTTATGTAGTACGCTGAGACCTTAACAACATCTCATGATCTACGTAGAGAGGAAATGATTCGGTCGATATAATCTACCTTTGGTTTGTCACTTCTTCCAATAGCGCTGATGACTTCATCTTTCAAATTGTGCAATGTTTCGATAGAAAGCCTGGAAGGAAATACATAAACACATATTATACATTTTACTACGTGAGCATATAATCTCGCTATGTATGTCGTCAAGTATAGGAAAGCACTTAGATGATTCCTTATTTTACATAGTGACTGTTGTAGTCAATGTGCGTTTATCAGTCCACACCACAAAACACACATTTTCGGAATCCTTGCACTGAGACGAACAATTTGGTATGCTTTTTCAGCTTAATTGAAGTAATTTCAATTTTTGATCCCCCTGTATGGCGGCCATTTTGGATTTAGCTGTCTCCTGGGAGTTGCCCAAACCTTTGCGAGGGCCGGGGAGGCTATAGGATCTCATTTTGTTCTAAATACCTTAATGTACCAAAAGCCACTCTCAAACCTTCCTTTGCTCTCGGTGGTCACAGAAACACCGCATGACATAAATTGCCCGCTTAGGAGCGCTATTAATTCGGTCTAGTAAACCTATTGTTATCAATTACTACGAGAGGATTACCTGGTTATATATTTAAATTCGAGCAGTACTTCTTGCTAACTGCATGGGTGAGTTTCCATTATGTTGCCAATTACATCCATGCTCAAGCGTTTAAACTACTCAATGGGCATTGCAATACAGCCGGTTGGTTGCACACAAGATGTCATTTATAGCAACCAACTTTGATGGAAGGCGAATATTTAAATTTGTTTTAGGGCAACAATTTATAGCGCTGCTAAGCGGGCCGCGAATTTATTAACCGTACTCACTCACTGTATAAATGTATTGCTGTACAATGTACATGTGCTATGCACTTTACTCCGTCAGGTATCAAATGTTGTTTACGGTAATAAAGATCGCAAGCGGGCCTTGTAGCGTAATGTTTATGACCCTAACAAATCCTCCTTACAGTTACCAAATGAATACAGGAGGACGCGGGGGCTCATGGATATTAGTCTATGATAACAAGCGCATTATGCATCATATGCGTAACGCGTGCGTTCGGCCAAAACCGCGTGCGTGTGGCCATCTCGCGCGTACGCTTGGATTACTTTTCTCGCGGAGAGATCAAAACCGAATATGTCTATTATAGTCTGTTTGGCCATCACGAGACAGAGACGTAACCGCGTATTCGACTAATGGACCTACGGCACATAATCTCCTGGCCACAGTTCGACATACGTGGGCGCACTTCGATCAGGCTGCGCACGCATGCTTGAACTCACAAAATACTGCCAACCAACAACACCAAAGCATCCGATTGGTCAAATTTAAACTGAAGCCTTTTTAACGATCGTCACGCTGCGCCGTATCCACCAACGCAGTGCTCCCGCTGCGCCGTAACCACCGACGCAGTAGGGCGTGATGGTGCGTGGAAAAGCTCATGAGTTTTTCAGTTCGCACGTTTGAGCACCAACCAATCAGAGCCTTGAGGTCGAGATGACGTAGTGCGCACAACGGAGATCCAGGGGACCGTTTTGGGGTGAGGTTGAGCAGGCGTACTTTACGCGAGCTCAACCTCATGTGACGTGGGTCCATTGCATCACATAACACGCGCGCCTACCCAAGGCGCTCGCGTATAAACACGAGCGTTGAAAGACGGAAGATACATACGCGTGCGTAAAAGCTGCGCCTGTTAAGTTACGTCACTGTCCAGAGGAAGCCAAATAGAGTATAGCTAATTGTGAAACTATAATTCGATGAGGAATGTTTTCTGTATCCCAAAACAGAAATTGTGAGTATGCTGTTACCTTGGTACTATGTCGTCACTCATTACCGTTGAAATCACAAAGGAAGAAGTATATTCCACCCCATCGGCGCTGCGATACATAAGATCGTTAGAAAAAAATATTTGAAAAAAAAAACCAGAGTAAAAATCAGAATATGAACAATATAATATTCAGACAAGGACATAACACGGATCATAAAATGTTCAATAAAAGGCGCCTCAAAAGGTTTCCTCTGTAAAACATGATTTTGCTTAGATTTTCTTCACTGTTTTTCAATGAAAAATGTAAGATTGAACCCAAAATATTCACAGTCACATTAACAATCATTAATGTTCCATGACACGCTTTCTGCGCGCACATGTTGGAACGTGTCAAATTCAGCTTTGGCCACTTTTAATGTTCAGAGAATTCTGTCACTGAGAGAAAATTATCTTTTAGCTAAATGTTAATAGTCGACACGAAGTTCACAGTTCATTACATAGTAAAAGGACGAGATTGTAATGTTCGAAGCGATAATTGCTCTGAGCATGCTCAGTTGGATTGCACTCCCTCTTTTGACGTAAATGCGCCAATTAAGAATAACGTCTATTATAGGGAATGATGTTTCAAATGAAACCCGTTTCCGGCAGCCTGGTGCTAAGCATTGGTTTCCAGTTTTTTCGATTTATTCCGTTAAAACATACTACCGGGTTCCAAATTGTCGGTTCCTTTCATCTATCCTTAGCACCAGGCTGCTTGAAACGAGATTCGTTTCAAATACCGTGCCCGCGAAATGTTGCCGGTTTAACCATTACGCCTTAATTAAGACTAACGAAAATACCTAAACTAATATAATTTACTTTAAGAAAATGAACAGGTTCAATTACATATTAAATAGGTATATGAAATGACTCAAATGAGATCATATTAGCGGTCACAACAATCTGGTTAAATGTATGAAGTTACGTACTTGATCAATCCTCCTGGAGGCTCAAACGCGTAACATTTGAGACTCGGCCAATCTGAACGCATTAGAACAGATAACAAAGGGGCTGCTCCTGCACCAAGGCTATGACCAACGATCATTAGCTGGTAGTCCTATTATGAAGAAGAAAATTGAAAGTAATAACAAGATATTGTTGTGTCCACAGACCATTTACTATGTTCTAAACTATAATGAGCTAGTTAAAGGCGGATGTTCCGATCACTTTAGCTTTTATTATGCCCATCAACATATTTTGATATCAAAAGAAACCACACATTCTTCTCATTATTTCTGTAAAGATATGTTCCATTTAGATGTTAAAGGCCGAAATGCAGTGAATTACTACCAAATATGGTTAACCATCGGCCAGTTTGTGTACTTCTCAATGTGCAAAATTCATGTCATCATCTGCTTCTAAAATAAAAAAAAACCCATTGGATTGTTGGAGTTACGCAACTCCTTTTTTAAGGATGACCTTCATGTAGAATAGAAAATATCAAGTTTAAAATCGGGCCTGCAATCGGAACGCCTACCATTAATAGACAGACCTCTATAATTCGATCAGTTCCTAATTGTCGAGAGCCTCCTCCTCACAGCAGCGACAGAAGGGAGTGTATGCGAATGTATAGATGAGGTGACCATTGTTTACATTTAGGACGCCCTCTGTTGATTTGAGACAAAACACACCGGGCAAGAGTTCCTATAGTTTACATAGGCCAGATCAGGTTTTCTAACCAGATTGTGGTGTCACAGCAAATTGTTATCAAAACTGTCTTTAAACTTGCTTGGGAATGCTATAAGCTATCGCATTTCACAAAAAAACCTAAACTTAATGAGTTTTACAATTCATTAGAAAGAAATTTCATGTTGTCTTCATTAACTTTACTGTATATTCTGCCTGGAGGGAATCAACAGAGGGTGTCCCATTTGTAAATACATGACGTCACCGGTCACACCATCTATAGGCAATACTTGGTTTACTTTAGCACGCGAAGAGGTAAAACAACCGCATTATTTTGGAACTGACTAAATCTGATTTTTGGCAAGATGTCATGAATTGTCTCAGTGAATGAAATAGTCTATTTAAAATCAGAAATATTTGTTGCCCAGTTCTGAACTTTAACCTCATTAATCATAGGGCAGGAAGAGACATAAACATTCAATTTTAGATCCGCAATCATTTTAATTGTTTTATGGTTTGACCTCTAGAAACCCCTTCTTGACCTTTGACCTGGAAGTGATTTGATCATATAATGGTTTACTCAAAAGAAATAGTATGCATAGTACTTGCTCATACTTATTTTAACTTATTAACACGTTATTTAGATTTAGAAGCGTTGTCTAGCGCTTAGATGGACAGACAATTATCAATTTCGTGAACACTGTTTTCCAAGCACCTATTAACATGATTAATGGTTATAATAAACTCATACATGTATATCAATGGGCCATTGTTAAATCATACATGATTAAACCCTCACAAAGTGCCACTTTTTCCAAGCACCTAGATCAGGGTTCTTAACCTGGGGGTCGTGACCCCCATGGGGTCGTTTGGGGTTTTCCAGGGGGTCATGACGGGCTCATAATTATAGGTTTTGGGGGTACCGTGTTACATTTCGCTTTAAAAAAGCTTAGAAACACCCAAAAGAAACGTTCAAATATACAAAAATGTCCTGCTCGCTACGCTCGCATCCAAACTAAGCAGATTCATTCATGATATCCGGCTGTTATTTTGATTAAATTTTAGTTTTTTGGGGTCACGGTTTTGACCAGGAATGTCAAACGGGGTCGTGGGGCAAAAAGGTTGAGAACCACTGACCTAGATGGTCAAACACTAATTTACAATATGTATGACAATAAACCGTGATAGACTCTTACAGGTACTTTTTGGAAGGCTTTCTCGAGAATTCTATTTTTCTGCAAGAGGGCTCTGATGTCACGTGCTGCCTGCAGAATACCTTTATGGCCGTATAGTTCATGACCTTCGACCTCGTCTATTTTGGCGGATTCAGCAACGGCATCGGTCAAGAAGTCCTATTTGAACAGAAATAGTAGACGGGAATGTTAGTTAAAAGTCATGGCTGCAATATACTTTATATTCCAAGTCAATACTGCTAATGAAATAATGTTGGGCCTTTCAGATTACCTTTTTGTGGTTTTGATACTATATAGGTCCTTGGCCGGCGGCACTCAACTTAACTACGCACCTGGAACTGAGCGAACTCATTTAGCTGTGCCGTCTTACCTATCTAGACAGCGAACCTCTGATTGAAATCACAACCGACTTACCTAGCCTGGAACTGACTGAACGTACTCATTTGGCAGTGTCGCCTTACCTGTCTAGACAGCGAACCTCTGATTGAAATCACAACCGATTTACCAAGCGTGGTACTGAGCGCACTCATTTGGCAGTGCCGCCTTACCTTGCTAGACAGTGAACCTCTGATTGAAACCACAACCGATTTACTGGTGTCATCAATAGCAACGTAAAAAGGAATTTGAAAGATCTGCAAATCAACACAGGTAGATTGACTGAGTATACATTATAAACCCTAGGCATGTGGGGAAGGCTATCGTGATTAACAAACATGGATCAAGTGTGGCCCGTTACATCACCGTCGCAGCGTGTGGATTCAAAGCCCATATCCACTAGGTCAGGCAGTCGCGCTCCTACAAAATAAGTTTTTCGTCATCATATTATTATCTAGCCTGCCATCATGATGATAGCCAAGTGAAGTTAGCACTAGTACTAGTAGTACCAGCGCAGCGTTAGATTAGTATGTTAGATCACTATGTGCAATGGAGAATCAGGGTGTCACCGTGCTAGTTCTTTTGGATCTTAGCAGTGCATTTGACACTATCGACCATGCAATATTACTTGCCAGAATGCAACATCGTCTAGGAATAAGTGGTCCCATCTTGGACTGGTTTAAATCATATCTTTCGGATCGGACTCAATGTGTGCATATTAATGGAAAGTCTTCTGCTCCACAACATCTACAATATGGCGTACCGCAAGGGTCAGTGCTTGGGCCTCTACTATTTTCCATCTACATTCTGCCACTTGGGGACATTATTCGTAGACACCAAATGGAGTTACACATCTACGCGGATGACACTCAAGTTTATCTGTCTGTCTGTCCAACAACTCCCAATGGTGTCAAGCTTGCTGTATCTAGACTTGAACAGTGTGTAAAGGACATCAATGAGTGGATGTCAGCTAATTTTCTCAAGCTGAATGGTGATAAAACAGAGGTCATTATGCTCGGTTTTAAAACCCAACTTGCCAAGATTAATCTCTTAAATGTGAATATCGCTGGCATCGACATACCTATCAAATCTGATCCTGTGAGGAATCTTGGGGTTATGTTTGACTCCGGTTTGACAATGGCAGCTCAAGTTGCAAATATTACCAGATCGGCAAGTTTCCAACTCAGAAACATCGGTAAAGCCCGGAGAATGTTAACCACGGATTCCACTAAAATAGCTGTGCACACATTGGTCACTTCAAGACTTGACTACTGCAACAGCTTACTAGCTGGCATAAGCAAGACTCTCATCACAAGACTTCAGAATGTGCAACGTACTGCAGCACGGTTGGTGATGAGAAAGAGAAAGTATGACCCTATATCTCAAGATCTTGTTCACCTTTATTGGCTTCCGATTGAGTATAGGATTGATTTCAAGATTTTAGTCCTCACATATAAATCTCTCCATCAACAAACACCGGACTATCTTGCAAACTTGCTCCATGTTCAGACTGGTAGAAGGTGTCTACGCTCCACCTCTTCTGCACCACATTTGGTTGAACCCAGAACTCACCTTATCACATTTGCTGATCGTGCCTTCTCATCCTATGCTCCTCGTCAATGGAACCGGCTTCCTGATCATATCAGAAATGCAGATTCCATCAACATATTTAAACGACTTTTAAAATGTCATCTTTTTGAACATGCTTTTGTAAAGTAGTTTTCTCTGTGGTACACTGTGCCAAAGCGCCTTAGTACAAGTTTCTTGGTTCTGGCGCTATATAAATTTCAGTGATTGATTGATTGATTGATAGTACTTTTTAATAACTCTAGAGTCTAGACATTGCATGCAATGATCATTATCTATACACGTTTTAAATTGACCGACAGCCTATTTCACTTCCTCTGGGCAAGGCAACGTCGTACACTTTATGGCGCAACATTAACGTCTTATTAAATAACGTCCGTCATCTCACTCACACCTATGTCACCTGTTTGTATACGCCAGCATATCGAGTAGACGAGCGCGTTTATTACGTGCTGCAATGAGCAATGAGTGAATGACCTAGTGATGTAGGCCTACTTGATGGTAAAAGTGAAACAGACTATAATAGCCTTAAATTTCAATCCTCACGTTGTTCCGATAGTTCATGTACACGATGTCGGTTGCTTCCAGATTTGTCACTTTCCTGACGACCGCCATATTGCATTCACAACAGTTATCGTTGAGATCTTGGTCATGTCGACGACAAACCCTATGAGAAACACAATCATCGAATAGATATTCAATATAAAATAGAAATGTTAACACTTTCCACGCGGCAGGCGGCTGCAGACGACATTCCAAAATTTCACAAAATGTTTCAAAAATGTCAACATTATTGAATTCTATTACTATATTATTTGGAATCACCATGAGAAATGCATTGAAATAAGTACAAACATACCTAGTTTTGGTACAGTAATTCTTGAAATAGACTTTGAAAATTGGGAAAGGATTCTGAAAATTCTGTTTTGTAATGGTGAAATGAATAGCCGCGTGGAAAGTGTTAATACTTTCCACACGGCTAGTATTAGGCCATTTCAAAAAAGATTTTTCAGAAACAACCGTTCCCAACTTTTAAAGTCTATCGCAAGAATTTTTGAACCAAAAATACGAACGTTTGTACTTATTTTAATGCATTTCTTATGGTTATTACAAATATGGTAATGAAATTTAATTAGTTTAAAAATTTAAAATTTTTTGTGAAATTTGAAAATGTCGTCTGCAGACGCCCTGCCGCCTGCACTTTTATTTAATATTCTGTATTCCTGTGTATTTTTATATATTCTTTCGTGTAATGTTATTTGTGAAGCGCTCGTGATCCTTTCGATTAGGCGCTATATAATTGCCCGTTATTATTATTATTACCACCACTATATATTCATATTGAAGTGTCATAGTGCTACCCAGCGGAAGGAAACTGCAGATTTGCAGGGACACCGGGTGCATACAAGGTTCAGCATATAAGTCGGCATTGTGTCTATGCGCACTGGATGTGGGCTCAGAGCGAAGACGCCGAGACTGCAACCATAACGGGAAACATCAGAGAAACGTGCGATGGGAAGGCGTTACGCGTTAGGACCGATCCAGAGCAGAGCCCAATCAGACAAACGTCAGCAGACGTGATGTGTAAAACACTAACCACCATAAAGACGACTGTGTCAACCTCTTTGATTGCCTATAATGAATGAGTTAGACGCAGAGGTTACCGCAAAGGAGGTCAGCAAGGCTATTGATATCTTGGCTCTGGGCGAGACCCTGAAAATGATGGGATCCCTCCATACTTGAAGAAGCGAGGTAAGTCCATCATACTGCATCCTCTGGCATGAGGTCTTATAAAATTGCTGAAAATAAGACAGGATCTATTTCACAAGACAAGACATTCAAGAGGATCGCAGAGATCATTACCCTTCTGAAAGACTAAGAGCAAGAGAAGCGACTGCACAACAACTGCAGAGACTCGTCAGCATCATTCATCGGCAAAGGGTTTGCTCGGGTCATCCTTCAAAAAATGACAGAGCGTGTGTACCCGGTGGCACAGTGTGTCATACGTGATGAAAATTCAACTTTAGACAAGGTCCTCTACCACCCCAAGCTTGAGGAGAAGTGCAGATAACAGCAGATGTCCTTGTTCGTCACCTTACATCTTCAACGTGATTCAATCATCAGGCCTTTTCAAAATTGATCTACAGATTGGCTGCCCACAGAAACGGGAAGAATGTTCGAATCCTTTGTCACCAACATTAAGGGCACAGCGAAATTCAACGACAGCTCCTCCGAATCCTTCAACATGTTCAACATTCACAGTCGTGTCAAACAGGGCTGGGTAGACCCCACATAATTATAAATTAAATATATATGGTAGACCCACTCTGTGAGATCTGTTTTGTTCTCTTCCTGAAACACATCTTTTTGACCATAAAAAAGGCATCTATTTGCGAGGCAGATACATATTGGCCCTAGCCTTAACACTTTCCACGCGGCTATAATTAGTTTTACCATATACAAAACAGAATTTTCAGAAACGTTTCCCAAATTTCAGGGTCTATCTCAATGATTACTGGACCGATACTAGGCATGTTGGTACTTATTTTAATGCATTTCTCATGCTGATTTCAAATATGCTAATAAAATTCAAGAATTTTGACATGTTTGAAACATTTTGTGCAATTTAGGAATGTCGTCAGCAATTTTGGAATGTCGTCGTCTGCCTGCCGCGTGGAAAATGTTAAAATACATCAATTCTTCAACTTGTCCTATTTGGTATTGAAACTTATTTACGTTACCTGAAATAGCCGCACAGTTGGCATAGTGCGCAGAATGGGTTACCGAATAAGAAGAAAAACGGATAACCATAAGCACTGCTGGCAAAGGGCAGAAAATGGGCTGCTTCTGCGATAACTGAAGCAGGCACGGAGGGAGTAGAGGTCAACGATGACCTTTTCGCTTGTTGTTTGGCTTTGACAAGGACTAAACCAGCTGCAATGTCTGACATAACCACATCGTCAACGACCTGTATGAAGTACAGTTTGGGTCAGAATATTTAGATCCAATTTGATTTCAAATATTTGTTGAACAATGTAAGTTCATCCATGGTACCACTTTACAGAAATGCGTTGGCAAAGGACAAATACTAATATCACTCTTGACCAGTTTTTTTGTCGTACAATTTTATTGAACATTTTAGAACCATGTGCGTAATTTGATTCCATCACAAGTTGTATTTTTGTTCTCGTTAAGAGTTAAAGGTGTATGTTCCGATCACTTTAGGTTTTTTTCACATCAACATGTTTTGATATCAAAAGAACACCCATCTTTTTTTCTCGTTAAAGGTAGATGACCCGATCACATTTTCGTAACACAGAATTATTTCAAACATACGGAGATTTTCATATCATATGAAAGCTCGTATTTTTCTCATCATCATACTGAAATTTGATGGCCTAAATCGGTATAATTACGGAGAAATCGATGAAATAACGTCGAATTACCGCGAATGGTGGTATACCACCGATATAGTTTGTGTACAACTCAATGGGTACAGTTCACAGCATCTTGTGCGTCTAAAATAAGAACCATTAGAGCTATGCAACTCAAACTTTGGAACACGACATTTTTAAGGATGACCTTTCATGTAGAATAGAAAACTTCAAGTTGAAAATTGGAAATGTGATCGGGTCATCTACCTTTAATTGATAAAATCTTAGGCGCAAGCTATGTTCCATTTAGACGAAATAGGCCAAAATGCAGTGAATTATCGCCAAAGGCGGTTAGGGAGCAAATCAAAACTCGACCGCGCGGCAACCGGCGGTTCCGCCCGGTTGGACCGCATATCATTGTTAAGAACAATAGAAACCGGCTGCAACCTCACGGAACTGCACGGAACCGGCGGTTGCCAGGCGGTCGAGTTTTGATGTGCTCCCTAAACCACCCGGCTAATTTGTGTACTACTCGCTGGGCAAATTTCATGTACCTTTGTGCTTCTAAAATAAGAAAAATTGAAGTTATGCAACTCAAACTTTGGAATATGACTATTTTAAGGATGACCCTTGAAAGTTGAAATCGGGCCAGAAATCGGAACACATATACCTTTAAGCAAAACAAAATACGGCTAAAACGGTTTCATACTTAACTAAATAGCAAATGTGAATGTTAATTGGATCTCATAAAGGAAAACCTGACATTAACAAAATAGTTTTGAAGTTCTGTTCAGTGTTCATGTGAATCCAAATCCAAATCAATATGTTGTCGAGATTAGATTTTAACTTTAATCATTTGGGGGCAATAAGTATCTTTCCTGATTACTTATGATTATGCTTGAGCTACAGTCTTCTAAAAAAAAGAGAAAATCCGATTGTCGTCGGCAAGGACTACAATCATATAGTGGTGTGGAATCTAATACTTGGTGTTTGGGTTGACCTGGCAGCATGGCCTGTTTAGAGAAGTAGCGTGTTTCTCTTTTTTTAATAAATGAAATCACATGTTATACTGTTAGTGTAGTGTACTGTGTACAGCAGATACTACCTATTGATTTTAATGATGGCCGCGATATATCTTAGTTGTTCAGCTACACCACCTCTTCCAGCAACTAACCTGCGAAGCATTACCATATGGTCGTCGGCAAGGACTACAATGATATAGTGGTGTGGAATCTAATACTTGGTGCTTAGGTTCGCTTGTTGTTTTGCATCTTGGCTCTCAGCACTAACCGATTTAGCAGCGCCATTTTTAGTATTTAGTCCTATCAAGCCGCATTGTAATGCCAGTACGTATGACTCATACGTATAAGTGACTTGTACGTAAGACTTATACGATAGTCGCCAATACCGTATGTCCGCGTGTTGTTCTGCAATTAGGCTCTCAGCACTAACCTATTTAGCAGTGCTATTTTCACTATTTAGTCACATTAGGCCGCATTGCAATACCACTACGTATGACTCTCATACGAATAAGTGAATTGTACGTAAGACTTGTACTATAGATGAGGTGACCATTGCTTACATCCAATGTTTATCAACAACGCAACGGTCGAAGGGACTGGACTGTCGATACACGCTTGAGGGAACAGCATATGACCACAATTCCATTATGCCGTATTGCCCTTATAATGATTTGGCGCGAGTTTTAAAAGCACGGGTCTTAAACAAAACAGGATGCGCGCGCAAACCGCCGGGCAAAGAACAATGGCAACTAGCCGGCCACGTTTTTTCCCGGTGTGACGTCACCTGTTACCCCATCTATAGGCGCCAAAGTAATATTTAACATAACAAAATACGTGCAAACAACAAAGAAAATTTAACTTAGACCAATGCAAATATTTCCAAAAGAATGGAAATATTTGCACTAGTCGCAGTTCAACTTTTAGAGGGGTTAGTGTGTGTATGGTGATGCAAAAGAAAAATCTTTAGCGACTTATGGGACTGGCGTTTAAGTGCGGACTTGCAGTTGGATAAATATTCTGTTTAACTGAGTGAACGCTGGATACTATGTAAGCGCAATTTATTCTTGGTGAAAATCAATATTGCAACAGTCTTTTTTTTAGTCATAGAATGCCAGCACTGGTTGGCTTCAAGCGGAAGTGGCGCGTAGGCAGTGATGACTTCGTCCTTCCGTGTTGGTAGTTTATTGGTAGTTGGTACCGTAAACGATATGATTGGAACTATAAAATTATATTTATTATGAACCTACTGCATGTATCAATGATTTTATCATAGACGGCTATAGGCCTAGAAACAATAGCATTTGTACTTTACTTTGAATAACGAGGCCAGCAGAGTAGCCACGTCCTTGAAGGCCGTTCTAGAATTCGAATCATCAGCCACGCAACAACACAGCATTTTGCATCTGAAATTTAAGGAGTTTCGTATTACAATATTCACATTTTCTCCAAAAACATTGATTCAATTTTTTTAAACAATTCCAAAAATAAAAGAATCAAATAATTGCCACCGGAATCTTTGGCACAAGAAGTCAGATTATCAAAGGTAGATTGAAATGTCGTCGTTGGGCAGGAGAAACCTCCTATGTATGTGTGGCCCTTGAACATGTTTAAAACAAAACTGCCAAGAGGTCACATGTTCAGGGGGAGGTTTGACATGTTCAGGGGCCAATAACCCAGTCGAAGTCTAAAATCAAATGACCATTTTTTTCAATACTCACCTTTTCTCCCAAACAAGTTGTGAACTAACTTGTTTCTTGCCGGATTTCTTTCGTGGGACGAGGAATAGAAATGCGCATAACATTATCACCACAAGCAATATCCACGAAGCGACAACCTTTGTACGAATCTTGAAACAAACCAATGAAACGATGTATCAAATTAGTTTCCTGTTTCTATGACAATGAATTTGTATCAAAATAATCCAACCGTAACAATTTATAACCTTGCAAATCGTATCAGTTTCCACACGGCTATTGTTTTTATCATATACAAAACGGATTTTTCAGAAACCTTAACATAACATAACATAACATAACATAACATAACATAACATAACATAACATAACATAACATAACATAACATAACATAACATAACATAACATAACATAACATAACATAACATAACATAACATAACATAACATAACATAACATAACATAACATAACATAACATAACATAACATAACATAACATAACATAACATAACATAACAATGAGCATTTATATAGCGCTCTTACACATTATACAATGGTACCACAGCGCTTAACAAAATTAAAACATAAAAATTAAAATTAACAGTGTTTAAACATCACTCGCACTATGACGGTGGAATATGTGAGTTTTTAACATCTTCTTAAATTGAGTCAGTGATGAGGCATGCCTGATGTGACGCGGTAAATTATTCCACAATAATGAGCCAGAGGCATAAAATTCTTTCTTGGCGGTAGTGAGACGAGTTTTAGGTACAGTGAGAATCCGAGTGTCAGAGGCAGAACGAAGACACTTCTTTTAGGTACATAAGTACTAATAAGGTCCTTAATATAAGAAGGCGCGCCATCATTGAAACATTTATATACAATAGTCAGGATCTTGAACTCAATGCGCGTTTTAACAGGTAGCCAATGTAACTTGTGGAGAAGAGGAGTTGCATTATAAATGAGTTTGGCTGCTCGATTTTGGAGACGTTGTAGCCGTTTAATATCTTTCGCAAACATTCAAGGTCTATCTCAAGGATTACTGAACAATACAAGGCCAAATATGGTGACGAAATTTAATAATTTTGACATTATTTGAAATATTTTGTGAAATTTTGGAATGTCGTCTGCAGCGTGGAAAGTGTTCAGTATAATCCAGCTATCCATTAAAATCATAATCATACTTGTGCAACAAAATGTATGTTTTCATTAATTAATCACTTAACGATGCCCTTAAACTACAAAATAACATCAAGTCAACAGAGTCCAAAGTCGAAAATTTAAAATAAATTGATTTGAGGACAATATTTTTACTTAAAAAAAGGAATTATATCATACCATGTGTATAACAGTATCTTTACATTCATGGGTTTCATCGTTAACAATTTCTTGGAATACCCAACTTGTTCCTACGGCATTCCAGACCATCTCGCAGACAAAGACAAACACCCTCACGTAGAAAATCTTTGAGAAATTTCGTCGTGGTTCGACGTTTGTAATTGTACCCTTTGCGCTCACATGTACCTGTATTCGGAATAAAATGATATTATGGTTTCCTTTTCTCTAAACGGCGGCATTAACGCTTCTTCCACATCAATTGATCATTTTATTTAAAACATAACTACTAGTTTTGCGATTTGCAAACCTATAGTTTAAAGGGGCATTGAGAGATACGTATGGGAGTGCTCCATCAATTAGGCCTATCCTGGAAATCAGTTATTTTTGCATCAAAGTAATACTAGGCATATACGCGTTTATCATATAAAATTTCATGATTTTCTTAGTTTCGATATGATCATATCGAAACTACGTGCTGAATTCGGAAGTTATGCTATCGTTTTTCATGCAGCCTTTCGCGGCAAATTTCAACCCGGAAGTGCCGCTAATTTGCTTATTTGGCATGAACGCGATGTCGGAATTATATGAAATTTTGGATTTGGGCTATGTTGATAATTATCTTTACGTTATTTGCTCATTTAGTCACAGCGATACATCTCTCAATGCCCCTTTAAGGCCTGCATTGGTTCTTCATATTGAAACAAAGGATTTTGTCCGCAAAACAACTGATGAATGCTTGATTCTTAATCATTATTTCATCACTGCCTCTCCGGTAAATGTTGTCATAACTACCTACATCAAAAGCTACATTTGAAATGTATTGGAGTTTTACAAATATCACCTATCGAGTAGTCTGGTCTAGATAACATCATCAGCCAATTAATTAGGCAACAATGAAACCATATCATTCCATAATGAGTGAAAGCCATAAAATCTTTGCTGAAAACACAATATTATACTTGTATACTGAATATCTTTGAATTACCCTGATTACATATTAGTGTACATACCATATAACTTTCAATAATCACTGTAATCAAAAGTAATATCGCCTCGCCAACAGCATATACCTCTAGAAATACTCCTCCCGGACACTGCACACCATCACGATGTACTACATACATGATCAAACCAGTTGCAAGCCTAAATAAACACATTTAAACAAAATCAAACTTGTGGGTAAATTGAACAGAATAGTAATAGGCTACCTCAACTCATTTCAATATCGCCTTCCTCGTGCCAGTGATATCATAGTATGGCACATAATCACCGTGTTCTAGAGACGCAAGGAGTAACGTAGGCCGACTGATGGGTTTAGTTTGATTCTTTAGTGCATCGCCCGCATCACGTACAGTCGTATCTCATTTTTGTTCTTTTTGATATGTATTACAAATACACCAAATTTTGAAAACTAAATATGTTATAATATTAGTGAAATATTAATGAGGTGATTATGTTTTGTGATGTTGGATATTTAGAATATTGCGTTTCTCATACTGTCGTATGTACGACGTATCTTTAAAAGTGTCTACTTCGATGACCACCACATTCTCACGTAAGCTGTTTCACAAAGTGTCGTATCTGCGTCGTTCTGAAAGATTTTGGGATTGTATTCATTTGGCAATATTTCAATTTTGTCAGGTCTTAACAATTGCCCTTGTTTTGTCAAGGCAAAATAGAAGTTATACCGAACAATATTATCTCATTGTATTTTAAGAACAAAAATTTGTCAAAACAAAATAATGAAATGGTCAACACCTGCCAATTGGCAGCTTTTTGACAGAAGCTGCCAATTGGCAATAATTAAAGCTTAATTTTAACGCTTTTTGTTGTTTTGGCCAGTCACAATCGAAATATTACCAAATAATTAAACATTATTTGATAACCTGTTCAACATGAATCAGCCCAATGGGCAATGTCTTGCTAGACGTCCCGTAACTCATGTGCGCATGCTCAAACCAATTAAAATGCGTAGTAGTTGTACACGGTTTATTCCGTACGGGACGTCTAGCAAGATATAGCCGCCCAATGAACCTCCCCCAGGTCAAGAATGAACCTCCCCAAGGTCAAGACAAGCACGCACTCCCTTTAACCCTGACACTCTTGAGTACTTGAATTACTATACGATGAGGCGTGCTTGTGTCACCCGGCTCGGCAGTTTTTCGATGACATAATGGCCCCAGGGTATATACATGGCGGAATATACTCCACCATGTATGGTTCCCCCCCCCCCCCCCCCCCCCCCCCCGTGGCCTAGCGGTTGATCGTCTGCCTCTGAACCCAGAGGTCCGGGTTCGAGCCCATTTTCCCCCTCGCAATTTAGCCGCGAAAAAAATCTTTGGACAAGGTGCCTCGGGGGTTAGGGTTAAAGGCATATTGTGTGATCTTTTCCAGGGCATTACGATTCAATCCCCTTAACAGTTTGAGACTATCCTAACCACGCTTTTCAAGCTTTTCCAGGGTAATAAATCTTCCCCCTCGCACACAATATCTCTGATATATTTCACTTCACCTGTGTTTTGCTGTTGGTTGTATCATTCATTGGATAATTTCTGGTGGAAATAGAAGCCCAAAGTGTGACTTTTGAAAGTTGTTATGTTAAGAAATTCAAACTTTAAATTTCAATTTGTTATAAAAACTAGTGATATTTCAGATTGTGTAAAATCAAAAGTTCAAATTTCGAGAAACGTCATGATAGTATACCTAGAGCAGATTTTAGTTTTAAAAAGTAGCCCAATGAGGCTGAAAGTCCATATGTGGCAAGAAATGTGTCAAGACTGTAGACTGCCAAGATCCTGAAATCAAGCTCCATGTCCTGTCAACCTGTCAAGAATATATCGCAAAATATACAGGTAACTGAAATGTAATGGGGCGTCCTCTATTCATGAATTATTTTTAGAAAGTAGATTTTCTGGCAGATTTATATTTCTGATCATAAATCATAAATATATTATGAGTTACAAAATCATGGTTTTAGAACGGCATTTAGAGTGAAAATAAACTGTCCTTCTAGCAGGAGAGTTTATTTTCACTCTATCTTCACTCTAAAACCATGATTTTGAAGTAATTAGGAATCGTATCGCTCTGTAACTCAGAATGTATATATGATTTATGATCAGAAATGTAAATCTGCAAGAAAATCTGCTTTCTTAAGAAAATCATGAATAGAGGGCGCCCTCTGGAAAAGTTTACATAATATGCCTTTAAAGCTGCATGGAGAATTTGGCATCAATAGTGATTGCGGAAAATAATATAGTTTTTTTCACTTTGAAGATCTTTTAGTTTTAAAAATACATATAGAGGGCGCTTTATCAAAAGTCACCATGACTTCAGGGGCGGGCGGGGTGGGGGGGGGGGGGGGGGGGGGTACGACAAGATATTTTGACAGTATCTTTAGTTTCCTGGTATATTGTGTCTTTCATATGTTTTGCTCTGTTTTTGTTTTTGTTTTGTTGTTTTGTTTTGTTATTTGTAAGCGCTATGGGACTTCGGTGTAAAGCGCTATACAAGAGTCGTTGTATTATTATTATTATTATTATTATTATTATTGCTTTAACTTTTGAATTATGCAAATGAGCTACCATGGTAAGCAGAATGGTACGTCGTACTCACCCCTGCATGACTTTGAATCTTACCAAATAATGCGCCCAATGACGGATACCAAACACGGAAGGACGAAGTCATCACTACCTACGCGCCATTTCCGCTTAAAGGCAACAAGTGCTGGCATTCTGTGGATAAATGTGGTTGTGTTAGTCATATCAATGTGTATAATGATATTGATACCATCATAGAGGCCATCCATGTGATGTGTCGACCATATTTGAGGGATGAACTAAAATCTGTTTCCTAATTTAAAAATACCAACACCACAGATATCTAAATCTGTGACCAACACACGTGTTGATGGATACTCGTTTAGATAACCCGCCAAATGGTCAGGTCATTCTTTGAATAGTATTGTATTGAAGATAGTGCATTAAATTGATCTGAATAACGAATACCACGGGAACGAGAATGGAAAGAATAGAAAAACAACATTGTGAGTCCAAATATAATATTTGCAATAATATGGGAAGCGTGTTTTCACCGTATACTCTGTCAATTTCATAATGCTTCTGTAATCATTCCAATATGGCGTGTCATAACTAACTGAAATTCAACTAAATAATATCTGGACACCTTCTCCTATGCCCCCACCCACCCTGCCTTAACGTGTGGTCATACGTTTAAAGGAAGTATCCCGCAAGCACAACATTGAGCATTTTTTTGATAGAAAAATAATTATCGAGCCGAAATTACGTAATTATATAGAACAAAACACCATACTAGTCACAAAAATGAATAGAAACTGCCATCACTCAACATGCAATTTTTAAAATTCGCGGCGATCGAAAGTCCAGGTGTCGATGACGTCATGGGTATCGGTGCTAAAATGTGCGCATGTGTATTGTATAACTATGACATCATCGACACTGGGACTTTCGATCGCCGTGAATTTTAAAAAGGACATGTTGAGAGATTGCGGTTTGTATTTGTTTTTGTCATAAGTGTGGTGTTTTGTTCTATATAATTACAAAAGTTGGGCTCGATAGTTATTTTTCGAACATATAATGCACACTTTTATGCTTGCGGGACACCTCCTTTAAACGACCATCAAAAGTAATTGAATATAAGCAATATTGTCCAATATAGCTCCAATTGCGTCACTAATTTCAATTAACATTTGAGTACTAACTACCATGAATTACATCAACGTGTACGTCAATAAAATCTCACTTTATTTCATGTTATATGAGTCAACGCTGAACGCTACATACCTCGCTGTATCGGGATTCGCACCACACACCCCCCACACACTAATTACAGTAACGCGTTTTCAGTATTGTCCAATATAGCCCCAAATGAATCAATAATTTCAATTAACATTTGAGTACTAACTATACCATGAAATACATCAACGTGTACGTCGATAAAATCTCACTTTATTTCATGTTATATGAGTCAACGCTGAACGCTACATACCTCGCTGTATCGGGATTCGCACCACACACACACACTAATTACAGTAACGCGTTTTCAGTATTGTCCAATATAGCCCCAAATGAATCAATAATTTCAATTAACATTTGAGTACTAACTATACCATGAATAACATCAACGTGTACGTCGATAAAATGTCACTTTATTTGATGTTATATGAGTCAACGCTACATACCTCGCCGTATTGGGATTCGCACCACACACACACACTAATTACAGTAACGCGTTTTCAGTATTGTCCAATATAGCCCCAAATGAATCAATAATTTTAATTAACATTTGAGTACTAACTATACCATGAATTACATCAACGTTTACATTGCACGTCGATAAAATGTCACTTTATTTGATGTTATATGAGTCAACGCTACATACCTCGCCGTATCGGGATTCGCACCAAACACACACACTAATTACAGTAACGTTTCCAGTGAACAGTGAATCAGTGATAAGCCTTTTGATCTTGCATATATGTGTGTAGTTAGGCTTCTTTGTACGGTATATGTGTGTGGTAAGCTCACTACGGTGAAGTAAAGTACTGTTTTGTTATAAAACCGGAAGAGATTAAAGTTGAACAAGGAATACGAAACTTCCTGTCATATTCAGGTTTTGTTTTGGTATCATTTCAGGACATAACGTACATGTAGAATTATACTTTAGCGCTTTCCACGCGGCAGGCGGCTGCAGACGACATTCCAAAATGTCACAAAATGCTTCAAAAATGTCAAAATTATTGAATTTCATTACCATATTTGGAAATACTATGAGAAATGCATTGCAATAAGTACAAACATGCCTAGTATTGGTTCAGTATACCTTGAAATAGACTTTGAAAATTGGGAAATATTTCTGAAAAATCTGTTTTGTGAATGGTAAACAAAATAGCCGCGTGGAGAGTGTTAACGTTATCTCCACAACAGATAAAAAATAAAGCAGTTCAAAATGAAGGAAAATGAAGATTAATGTAAAAATGAATTACAATGCTTAAAATGTATGCTGATAATACCCCTATAGTGAGACGAGACTTACTTTAAATCAGTTCGCGACACTATGAGCATCATATTTAGGAAATTAAAAGAGAAAGAAATATGAAATGTTGAAAGAATCTCATTATGTTCCCAGTTCCTTAACACTTTTGGACTGGTGATTTGACATTTCGCCGGTAATAAATTATATGAGGATCTGTCTATTTCACACTATGTGGTCCAATTTTAAGACGGCAAAGGACATAATTATGCCCCAAGGGCATAAACTAACCTTCATAACCCTAAACATGGACCACATAGTCAGCGGGTGACAAAATCTTTGATGATTTATTACCAGCGAAATGTCAAAATCACCGGTCCAAAGGTGATAAGGGATGGGAACATAATGCTCGCAGCATAATCGTGTATCTCCACTTTAATTTGACCACTTTCCCTTATATGTGTATAAAACTGTCAGATTTGGAATCGGCACAAGTTTCAGTATTAAAGAAGAATGTTTAAGATGTTATGGTAGATAATTCCTTCAAACAGAGTCAATATTAAAGGCATATTCCTAGTTTTGGTTTGTGGACCATAAAATATGCAAATTGGGAAATGCCCCTTGAATGCGAGATAAAAATTGGGAAATGCCCCTTGAATGCGAGACAGATAATTTTGTGGTGTATTTCAAGCAAGGTTCAATCATATCTTGGTGTAAGTTCATCAGGATTGTTCAGTAATTATAATAAGAAATTGTTTTTCATATGACAAATCCAAGGTTAGTTGAAGTATAATAATAAAACGAAGTAGAGGGCGGTCTTGATGAGATTAACGCGTGCACAAAGAAAGGTCTCCATCGACGAACAATATAAATCCGCGATAACGGAGCACGTCGCAGCAACGAACCATGTCATCGGGTGGGAGAAGGCTAGGGTCATCGACAGGGAAACACATAAGACCACAAGATGGTTAAAGGAGTCCATTTGGATTCGAAGAAGGGTGAAGGCCACTCTCAACAAGGATGAGGGGCTTATCAACTCAACAACATTTACGATCAGTTAATCTCATCAAGACCGCCCTCTACTTCCGGTGGTCGTCAGGATAAAAAGCCTGTGATGAGAGCTGACGTCAAATAGTCTGATGAAGTAGTGCTCAGTGTAGCATGAAACTGTCACAAGTGAGTATAATAATTCGTTTTATTATTATACTTCAACTAACCTTGGATTTGTCATATGAAAAACAATTTCTTATTATGAGGTTCAGTCATTTCTGGAGCCTATACTCTAACTACTCTGACTACATTGAAATGATTCATTTTTCAGTCGATTACATTAATTTTTCGGAAGATGAACGAGATCAGTTGTTCCCAACCTCTGACGCACTTTTTGTGGGGTCGCGGATTAGCATAATTTAACCAAAATAAAATGCTATGTTTTCATGAAAAGTGCACTGTAGTGTATATCGCCTCACTGCAATATAATCGATCAATCAAATCAATTACGGAGAATTATTGCATGATCATTGACCTATTGACAGCAAAAATACCATCTCCCCCCCCCCCCCCCCCCCCCCCCCCCCCCCCCCTCCTGACAAAGACCCCAGATACGCCACTGGGATGTAGAATTTCTCATCCTAAAAGTATTGTGTGCGCCGAACCGTGACATTGTTGTTGTTACTTATAGTAGGCATAGCACACATAACATTCAAATGATTGAGACATGTACAAAATTGGATTCAAATGAAAGATTGCAATGAAAGATTTATTTTCCAAAAAGAATTATGACAATCGGTCAATGCAAACAGTAACAATGCCCACAAATATAATTTATCAGGATTTAGAGAGCTCAATTTGTTAATAATGTAACATTCAAAACACCATTTACACATATTTCTTTAACAATTGAATATCTATATACCATGTTAAATTAAAAAATATGGTAAAATTATATTGCATTAAGCTAAAATAACCTAGTGAAATTGGTCATTTTGACCAGTTTTACTGACTGCAATAAAAAAAGTGACTAAGTCCAGCTAATTAATATGCGTAAATGTTATAAATCCAGATGTGAATGGTGTATTGCAATCAAACTTGGTATTATGGCTAATTGTACGATACCCAATCTTTTAAACTATAATTTAGTTTCATAAGCTCATTAAATATGCAAATTAGCTAATTATCTATTCAAATCATTGATATGCAAATGAGCAATGTCCAACAATTTTTTTCCCATCATAAGAGTGATCGGTAATAGATATATAACATGTATACCCAATTTGATTGACAAATATTGATGGATTTAGAAATTAAACAAGCTTTTCCTTTTCTTAAATACCCATATTCAAATTCTCAGTCTTTTCCTCACAGTAGGCACTCAAAGGATGCAAAAACTGAGCATATCACTAAATTGATTGAAGTGTTTAGTACAATATCTCAGGTTAGGTTTATTTAAATCGGCCCAATATATTCAAGTTCAAAGCCAATTTCAAAAATTGGTAAAAACAGTCATAACTAAAAAACCTGATGATAAGTATCTATACCTGGATCAAGGTTATATAGTCCAAGGTCATGACTACCATATATAGCAAGCTCACTGCCCTACAATGAGTGCCTCTTGTGAGGAAAATTAATTTTATATAGGGATGTTTTTCAAAGTGGAGCAGCATACATTATATGAAAAGATTGTTTTGCATAAGGGATTACAGACCACTCCTACATGTTACTCATTTTGCATGATTAATTAATCCAAATATTGTATGGCTGTCTTCATAACTTGGATTAGTGCATCCATGCACGCCAATTGAGGCAACAATACAAAACCACATTCCACATCTTGAATAGCCACCCATTCAATAATGCAAAATGAGTAACAGGTAGAAGTGGATGTAGGGCTTTATGCATCACAGCTTTTCATATGTTGTTGTTCACTGGTGTAATGCTCCCAGTGGCAGACTGTAGGCATGTTCAGACGGGCATAAATGATCGGCGTAAATTTAGACCCTACAGCAATTAAAATTCCACAATTAATCCCTCTACACCGGACAGTTGTCCACACGGTACTAAATACAACGTTACTCCTAAGTTTTCCGACAAAGTTAACACGACCATCGCAGGGGGCTCACGAGTAAATATCGGTAGTACACCCTTTGACCTTTAACCAATGACAACCGCGCGAGTTGTGATTATTTAGAATCCCATTTTCGGCAGCCTGGTGCTAAGCATTGGTGTCCAGTTTACATACGATTTATTCCGTAATTTTTTAAATTGTCGGTTCCTTTATTCGATTATTTCAGCTAGATTTATTCATCTCGCTTGTAAACATGAATTCAAGATCGAAATTTCTCTTTTTGTTACTAATTTTTCGCCTTTTTCGGATGGTGGTTTACAAGATGTAAGGCCTAGTAAAAAAAGTTCCATGTTTCCCTTCCCCGCAAAACAAAAATAGATAAATAAATAAATAAATAAATAAATTTTAAATTTTCAGAGCTTTATTTAATTGGTCACCTAAACAGCATCGATTGACCCCTACCTGACTCCTCGAGTGACCTATATCATGCTCAAGTATAATATTTATCTTGGTTTGTTGAAATAATTTAGAAATCCTTTCATTAATTCAAGACACATACAGTTATGAATTATTTTTAACATTTGAAAAATACCTATATTCAGTAAATAATTATTAAATAGGGGAAGAGAAGTGTTGACTGTAACATAATAAAACACTGATTTGTAAATGTTTGTATGTATTTATTTTATTTTTTGTTTATTTTTGAAATTGAGTTACACGAATTATAACTGCTGTTATGCATGTTATGTTAAATAGCATTCAAAACCTATTTGTTATTTTATCCATCATTCATAAATGAAACATCTCTCTTTACCAGATCACAGACATGCATAGGCTACAAACAACAATATAATTTTATTTGACCCAAATTGAAGAGAAAAAAATATATATGCAAAAATGTAGTTACAAATCTTTACAGTGTTACCGTATATCATTTTACAGGCATCACGTCTATTGCACAAATAATAAACAAAATGTACTGAATTTAGATGGGTTTTTTGTTTCTCTGGCAAGTATAGTGGGAAATCTGTATAGGAGTGTCCCCGACACAGTCAGTTGGTCACTTTCGACTTGTCGGCCATCTTGGAAAAATAATAGCAACAAATTGGAAAATAGTAAATAGTAAGATCCTCCCTCCTCCTTTTTTTTAAAATGTCCGGACGGGAAACATGTTATTTATTTTACTATGCCTTATACATCGAAAGGTCGCATTTACACCAGAGACCGTCTTAAGTGCATCCACACGGGCGTTCTAATCCGAACTGCAGCTCGTGTTAAGCGCGTTACTCCTGAGAAATCTCAGGATTAAATCGGTTCAGAGTAAGGTCGGATTAGTTAACACGGATGCCGTCCACACGGTCATTACTCGCAAGTTTAACATGGACAATCGTTAATCCGATCTTACTCTATACGAATTTACGCCTGTCTGAACGCAGCTTGTGTGTGTGTGCATTGTGCTATGCCTACTTATAGTACCCAGCTGTGGGTGCAGATCGAAAACTCCTCACGGGGTTGTCCAGAAGGGCGTGACTGATTACATGATTACACCTGTTCGTTTCTTATTAATACCCAAGTTGTTACGTTTTGTGCAGAAACAGTGGCGTAACCAGTGACGTCGTGTCGGTTGAGATTTGGCACTGTCGGTTCAATTTGCAAGAGGAATCATGGAATTATGATGGTCAAAAG